>AVPN01002862.1:0-11548 GCA_000695325.1 Pleurobrachia bachei | reverse complement strand
ACCTATTCGGGGCCGCTCAACCACTTTCAGTTGACTTCGTTTGCTACCATTCTCCGAGTTTTGTTCTCCAACGTGATGTTTTAGCAGGTATGCAATGTCGAAACTTCGGGACATGTTGTCACAGATCTCTTGAATCCAACTCACATTGGAGAGGGAGAAGTTAAAATGGGAAAAAATGGGAAAACAACTACGAATATTTTAGAAGAACAGTTGGAAGACAGTTATAAGAACCAAGCTCAAGGAATCGACGATCGGGCGAATAAAATGGCTCAATATATGGTCATGGGTTTGAACTAGTCGTATTTTGTACAGTTGGTACAAACTACTCGAAGGGAAGAAGGAGCTGGGGCGTGAGATCTGTGAGTCACGTGAACTCGTTATCACGTGCAGCTAGAATGTGTTAACAGAGAGTGATAAAGTGATAATAGGAGAGAGAGAGAGAGAGACTCTCTCTCTCTCTCTCTCTCTCTCTCTAAGGGGGGAGGGAATCATGTAACGACCTGAGGGATATAACCCAAAATCAATGAAATAGCCGTGCTACTGATGAACACAGTCCGCAGGCTTGGAATTATCCAGTAGGGATTTATAACTCGATAGACCGATCCTTTCATAACTTATAAATAGCATATGTCAATTGACGTGTAGCTGGAAGACCAAACAAAATCTGCAAAAACTTTTGTGTTTTGTTGCATAGCTCAAAGCTATGTATAACCAGTTATGATTTGTTGTTATTCCTGGAATACTAAAATAATATAATATCGTTATTACTCCGATACTAAAAAATATATAATTTCACGAAAATGTGAGCTGTTATAACGCATGCAAAAAGCTTTAAGTCAGTGATGCTTGACCAGGTGCATATAAATATGCTAAAAGTTCCCAGTTTACGAATGATATATTTTAACATGCAACTCTTCAATCCCTATCTGGTTCAACTCTTATTGAAAGAAAAATCAGAAATCGGTATTTGTGACGCATATGTTATACGGCTCTGTTGATCGGGTTAACTCAATGATATAATCAATTTAACATTGTTTATAAACATTTCAATAAAGTGACATAAAGTATGGACTAAGAATGGACGAATGTTTTGAAACTCAATATTTGATCCAAGATAAACGGAGCATGCAAATTGGAAATGAGGTCTCCCAAAACGGCATATATTCTGTTTATACTGCTCATAAGTAGTAGCCATATATTCACCAATCATGCGATCTCAGTGCAGCAGTCCTGCATCATTCCACGATTACAGGGACATATTTTATAGCTACAACTACTCCTATGTTGAGCAGTAGCTGCACAGTTGCTGACCCGATGCCCTCAGACTGTTTGGAGCCGATGCCGTTGAAGCTGGGCAACATTATTGGGTTCGGTATATATTTTTCCAATCTTGTGGTTACTGGAGCATGGGTAAACGGTATAAATATCCGTGGAAACCTCTGCTATTCTTTATTGTTTGGGAGGAAATGAGAAAATGCAGACAATAGGTTAGGTTGGGGATGGAAATAAGTTGAAAACAAAGTAATATAGACAATGCGTTCTTCTTGGAATTCAATCATATTACGACCATCGATATAGGGATTATATTTACCAAAAAAGGGACACCGTGTATAAATTATGCTCACTCTAAAAATACACTTATCTCAATTCTCAAATATTACTTAAATGCAAACAAATTCTTTATTTCGTCAATTCATTAATACAGTCGGACCCCGATTTACCTTGGTAGTACCTACGGTCTGTTTCTTCATTTTTGTGCGACGCATGATCCAAGGACCGAGACTAGCGAGGAATTATGAGAGGATAATGAGTAACCAAGATTTACTGGGTCCCGAAAATACCGGGAAAACCCCTTTCCCTCGAGCATCCCGGTAAATCGGAGTCCGACCGTCATGTAGCCTTCGTCAATTCATTAACCTTCTTATCTTAATAGACAACGTCATGACAAAAACAGATTAGATAATTATATTAATTCACAATATCTCCCGCTCAACTGGTTGGCTTATTATTATTCTTTCTCGCTTCCCCGGCAGCCAACTGTTCTCTAACTGCCTGAGCAATGTCCTCCTTGCTGTATGTTGCAGTTGTCCGGGTCACCGTAGCTCGAGTGGTTTTACTCTTCCCACCGCTGCCAACCTCTGGTTTCCGGTGGCGTGTGTTGGAGGAGGGTGGCTTGGATATGGGGGATGGTAGCTTCTTGGAGCGGTTTAGTTGGTTCGAGGCACAGGAACATTCTTTCTCTCCCTCAGACAGTGGGGCAGAACAGTACGGACACCTGGAATATGATTGAGTAGGGATTAATTAGAGATCATAAGGAATACTCTATGTGTAATATATAGACCATCATGCTCACTATTTTAACTTACGTTTTTTCAAAGAAATCATCGTCACTATCGGATAGATCCGTGGGAAATGTTCCATTTATATCAGGTACCACATACGTCTCACTAACCGTATGTCTGTCAAGGATAAAATACACAGCTATTATACGTTTCATTACAATTACCAAGCAACCCAAAAACATGGAATTCTTTAAACCACGAAATTCTCGAAATGTTTGAACTAACACCTACCTATTAACTGTTTCTCCGGAGATAAGGGCACTAGTACACTCGTCATCAGAACAACTGTCAGTAGAAGGACGGGCTCGAGTTGCAGGGCTGGGAGGTGGAAATAATCCTCTGAAGAAACCCTGAACTTGATCGAGTACGTTCATGGACTAAAGGTAAGCAATTGTTTAGCATTCAAACTAAACAGGTTTGTCAAAAATGGGGTATTTGTACACTGTACAGGCATAAAGGAGTAAGGCTAAGCCAAATACTAAAGGCTAAGTTTAAGTATTACACACACAAAGAAAACTGCTGTAGTGGTGGAGAGAGTAAAACCTATTTGATGTTTGTTTAAGTGACACATAAACGAATGCTGATCATTGCTTGAACAAATGAGAAACATTCGGGGAACTGTCTGGCTAAATAAACATATCAAAGTACAGAACTTAGTACGTCATTCTATTGCGGAGCTAGTTTATGAAATCATATTGTGTCATACCGACAAACTGTCTGTTGCTCCCTATATGTCTCTACTTACACTCTCAGTGATCTTACGTTTTCCCTCGTCTTATCTCTCCCTATCTCTCTCTCACTATTACTCTCTCTCTCTCTCTCTCTCTCTCTACATTCACATTTCACCCTCCTGTTATAGCTCTCGTGTAGGTACGTGGCAGTGACAGCTTGAAGAGATAAGAGCTCGAGTGTAACTACACATAAATATCCGTGGAAACCTCTGCTATTCTTTATTGTTTGGGAGGAAATGAGAAAATGCAGACAATAGGTTAGGTTGGGGATGGAAATAAGTTGAAAACAAAGTAATATAGACAATGCGTTCTTCTTGGAATTCAATCATATTACGACCATCGATATAGGGATATATTTACCATAAAAGGGACACCGTGTATAAAATAATGCTCACTCTAAAAACACACTTATCTCAATTCTCAAATATTACTTATTAAATGCAAACAAATTCTTTATTTCGTCAATTCATTAATAATACAGTCGGACCCCGATTTACTTTGCTAGAACCTACCTGTTCCTTCCATATTGTACAAAGCGTTATCCGAGAACCGAGGCTGGCGGATGATTATGAAAGGTTATTTACCGGAACCCCGATTTACCGGGAGGATAAAATTCCCCCGATATTATAGGAAATTAACAACGATGTACTGGTTAAAACCTTTTCCCCCGTGCATCCCGGTAAATGGGGGTCCGACTGTAACCTTCGTCAATGTATTTATCATGTTAATGCTCTTCTTATCTTAACAACATGACAAAAACAGATTAGATCATAATATACTTCACATATTATATCTCCCACTCAACTGATTGGCTTATTATTATTCTTTCTCGCTTCCCCGGCAGCCAACTGTTCTCTAACTGCCTGAGCAATGTCCTCCTTGCTGTAGGTTGCAGTTGTTCGGGTCACCGTAGCTCGAGTAGTTTTACTCTTTCCTCCGCTGCCAACCTCTGGTTTCCGGTGGCGTGTGTTGGAGGAGGGTGGCTTGGATATGGGGGATGGTAGCTTCTTGGAGCGGTTTAGTTGGTTCGAGGCACATGAACATTCTTTCTCTCCCTCGGACAGTGGTGCAGAACAGTAGGGACACCTGGAATATGAATGATTAATTAGAGCTAAGGAATACTTTAAGACGTGTAAAGTAGATAACATGAAGTTCACTATTAACTCTACTAACTAACTCTACTAACTAACACTACTAACTAACACTACTAAAGCAGATACCATCATGTTGTTCACTACTAACTTACGTTTTTTCAAAGAAATCATCGTCACTATCGGATAGATCCGTGGGAAATGTCCCATTTATATCAGGTACCACATACGTCTCACTGACCGTATGTCTGTCAAGGATAAAATACACAGCTATTATACACTTTATTACAACCGAGCAACCCAAAAGCCTGGAATTCTAGATAAACCACAAAATTCTTGAAATGTTTGAACTAACACCTACCTATTAACTGTTTCTCCGGAGATCAGGGCACTAGTACACTCGTCATCAGAGCAACTGTCAGTAGAAGGACGGGCTCGAGTTGCAGGGCTGGGAGGTGGAAATAAACCTCTGAAGAAACCCTGAACTTGATCGAGTACGTTCATGAACTATTGGGAAGCAATAGTTTAGTGTCTGAGCAGTAAAAATTGAAGCTAAGCAGTAAGCAGGTTATTGCGATAATATCTAAAATGGGGTACAGGCATAATATAAAGGAGCAAGGTTAAGTCAAATAATAAAGTCAAATGTTAAAGGCTAAGTTTAAGTATTACACACACAAAGAAGCAAACTGCTGTAGTGGTGGAGAGAGTAAAACCTATTTGATGTTTGTTTAAGTGACACATAAACGAATGCTGATCATTGCTTGAACAAATGAGAAACATTCGGGGACCTGTCTGGCTAAATAAACATATCAAAGTACAGAACTTAGTACGTCATAGTATTGCGGAAATCATACCGACAAACTGTCTGTTGCTCCCTATGTCTCTACTTACACTCAGTGATCTTACGTTTTTCCTCTCCCTATCTCTCCCTCTATCCCTATCTCTCTCTCTCTCCCTCTCTCTCTACATTCAAATTTCACCCTCCTATTATAATAGCTCTCGTGTACGTGGCAGTGACAGCTTGAAGAGATAAGAGCTCGAGTGTAACTACACGGTTGACGTGTACACATATAAAGTCTTTATATAGGACCATAAGATTGTTAATCGATCGGTGTGGATCAGTATAAACCGTTTTGCGAATAATTTAAATCAAGAGACATTCAACTATATACGCTCAATAATATTATAACCATGCATTATTAATGCGAGACACGTATATCCAATGAGGCAAGAGAGCGGCACACGTAGCTTGGATCTCCCTTCTGGCTACATTGTACACTATAAATACAACTCCCCGAAATATATGTTTTCAATCTTTCATCAAATACTCCGTAAAACTATTAATTGGATAACTAACTGGATGGCAGTTTGTTGATTGTAATATCTTATTGGAGGATGAAGGACTAAAGGCGGATATGATGATAGTCATTACAAGACAATAAACTTCCATTATAATAATGATTTGAAGTTATATTTAGAATTAAGAGCCAAGCTATCCATAGCTTCTTCCTTCAATAAATAATTCTGTTGATAAAAAAGTAGCTAAAAAAATTGAAAAAACGCCCAAATTTCCCTATTTTCAACCGCAACCGATCAGTGTTTTATGTTTGGCTAAAATTGATTCGCCTAAACTTCAGCTGGAACAAGACGAAAGACGATAATTGGCAAACGATGCTATAGCGTGTACTAAAGAAGTTGTTCTTCTGCACTCTCTTTCTTTCTCTTTCACTCTCCCTCTCTTCCTTACTCTCTCTCCCTATCTCTACTTCTCTCCCTCTCGCTGAAGTACACGAATTAGTTGCTAGCCGGAAATACAGATCTACTACTCGACTACTAGGGAGCTCAGCGATAGATCGATACAGCTCATGGAGACGCATAATGGATATTAATAAATGTAAAATAACTGGGAGTAAAAAACATCTGAAAAATGATTAAAATATAATGGTTGTATAATTCAGCTAGAACATGTTCAACAGTGAGAATAATCTGAGATATGTAATCTACTTCCACTGTAGTGCAATGCTGCAATTTCATAACATGTCATGTGAGTAAGTACTGCAGATGAGCTGTTTAATTAATGCAGCATCATCAGACTCCGTCCTGAATGCCTTTGCAATTTACCCGGGCTGGGGAAAAATCATAAAAATCCTAAGAATTCGAGAGCAGGAAGTCTTTGATTCTATAAATCTCATATGTTTTTTAACCACAAGACATTCATACATAATTCGTTTTTTGCATGTGGGAAACAATGTAGTTCAGTTACACTAATTTTGTGACATAGATCATTTTTCCGTGCAATTTCCTGCGGTAGAAAATGCACCATCTACACTCGAGTATAAAGGACAATGTGTTCTACAACATTCAGACGAGGGTAGTTCCTTCACACTATAACAAATCAGCAAAAGGAGACAAACCATTAAATAGAGTAACGAAGTAGAAGCTACCGTGCTACTTAAAGGACCTCTCTTTTGTGTATGTTACCCCACACCCACACACAAATGGTCACGCAAGGGGAGGGAGAATAATAAATGCTTAGAAATAGATGCGTGACAAAGGAATTGGATGTATTATAATAATGGAACACATCAGAGCGCTCAGTCCTTATAAAGATCCAGCACTGCCCTGTTGTTATGTTCTAACCATTACATTTGTAAAAAGGTGTTGAGCTACTAGGCAACTGGCCTGCTTACCGTGCCCAGTAGTAATAAAATACTGGTTCACAAAAACGGAAAACTAGTTTTCGGTACATAGTTCGAGTCGAGGTTAGCAACCTCAGTTTCCCGATATAAAGCCTTTTAGTCTAGATACAGCAGCACAATGTCGGAGAGTAAAGGCCAAAGGGGATGGGGTTTTGAAATCTTAAAAGAGAAGAACAAAGCCCTGCTGGCTGTTATGTCAAGGACAGTAATTTTAGAACTCTTTTACGAGGCACACACAGCCATAATGAGAGCACATGCATATAATTTAGGTGGATGAGAGATGGTGAATGGGAATTGGGCATCATGGAGTGAATATACATAACAAACCAAATCGGGCCCTTGATATATGTTGCATGATCTGCAAATTGAAGAATAATAAATGCTAATGTGCCATATATAACGGCCAGTAGGTACATGAGTCTTATGATCATCATGTCGGCTACTACATGATGTATTATCTTGTGGTGTACAGTACAGGGTGTTCTACACACCCTCTACAGGCATTACAGCTGCACATTTATTATACTCGGTTACTCTAATACTACTGTTAACAAATATAGCGCTGTCTAAATACAGTCGGACCCCTATTTAGTGACATCCTCGGGGGAAAGGGTTTTGGGCACTAAATCGGGGTGGGCACTAAATCGGGGTGTCACTAAATCGGGGGGCACTAAATAGGGGTCCGACTGTATATATGTTTCTTATAGAGACAATGATACACATAATTAGAATGGTCATGAAGCATACATTGAAATGAGAGAATGGTAGATCATAATGATTGCATCTTCCATTAAAATCTAGTGACGCGTCAAATGAGGAAGAATTAGCTCCCATGGCAACCGATAATTAGAACTCATAAATTCGCTAATTTCACAAATAACCGCAGAATTGAAGCTGAAGAGTAGGCTTGGCTGAGCTCATAAAAATAGTTTTCAAAATTCTTTTCCTGACGTGCTTCACTCTTTTCTTCTTCTTTCCTTCTTACTTCCAAACCTCTCTGTCTATGTTATTATCATTTTGGTAATGCAATTGTGAAGTCAACATATGGAAGCTGCTGCAGCACCAGCTAGTTCGACATTTTAACGGAAGCACCCACATGAAACATATCGACACAATATTGTGCAGTGGAACCTGTCGTCCTGTTCGAATGTGCTATGGATACATAGTTCATTTATTGTTACTAAGACTCTTTCAAGAAGTAGATTCAAGTAACAAAGTGGTGTATGATAGAAAGATGATGATAAGGGTCGTTATTCAACAAAAGGATACATCACACACACAAAAAACATGGTTACGATCATTTTCTGAACAAAGAGCTGAGAGAAAGACAATGAGCAAAGACGGTCCACATGACATGATGTATAGAGGAAGGTAGAGAGAGAGAGAGAGAGAGAGAGAGAGAGAGAGAGAGAACGATGTATGATGTGTGTGGGTCAGAAAACAATAGCTCGCTTTAGCCTGTCTGTCTCCCCCTATTCTTGGTACCCACCACAAACACACAAGTGTAGTACGATACATATATCTCAAGGAGGGGTTACTAAGAGGGCCATGACTGATAAAGAAAGAGCGGGGGACGACGGACGTACAAAGAAATTATAATAGTTGTCGAAGACTTCAGTAAAACATTTGATCTATTAGCCAGTATGTAAACGATAAACGTCAATATGTGGAAAGAAAAGAGAATGGTAGCCGATGATGGGGCGAAGATAGTATATAATTGGGGAAGAGAGATAGGGAGAGAGAGAGAGTTAAAGAACGTGGTAAAAAGGTAGAGATTTGGATATTCAAAAGCGGAGAAAGGCAGTTGAATAGTTGGAGGAATCGTTGAAATCATGTGAAGTGAATATGCATACACCAAGGGATTTAGGGAGATGGTAAGAACACGAGAGGGACACGAGAGCGATATTGAGATCAGGACAGGGGGAGGAAATTTGTTTTTACTAGATTTGCGTCCGAACGCCGTTCAGTATAGTAATTGTGATCGATAATTCGACTTTCCTCGACAATTCGTGAGAATTATATCGAATCTATCATATCATACAGCTCACGTAACAGAATTATGTGATATTTAATAATCAAGATTTCTTCAAAGATTTCCCTTTACAACATCGGAACGTCACAACCTACGTATAGATTAGTGAGTATTCAAAGAAAGCACATGAGACCAAAAACTAAAAAGAAATCCATCGATCATATAAAATCACCTCTCACATGCATTTCAATAGCTGTGAAAGACAGCTGCAGATAAGTGAAAGATAAAAATCTTGAGAAAGAAAGCGTGATATCACGAGAGATAGATAAAGAGAAGGAGAGACAGAAAGAGAAGGAGATACTACTAATAAAAACCATGTGTTTTGTAATAGGAGATGAGATGTGGTACCTTGCAGATCTATCTGCTTCGCTGATCTTCATCGATCCGTGTGAAAGTGTATGCAGCTCACTTGTTGTAAAGACTTGTGTTTTACTAAGAGATCACTTTTCATGGAATGTATCAGAAAGGTTGAATGAGAGATTTGTCCGACTACCATCAGCACCCAAAACGGCCACAAGCAAACCACGAATAAAGAGCTTCTCGTATCATCATTACACTTTGAAAATATAACACCCATCCAGCCAGGACCGCCACCGAATCCACATCCTTGAATTTATCACATTTGATCCGCCCGTCGTATAGGTTGGTAACATCATGTTGGATCGGGGCATACAAAAGAGCTGTTTCGGCGCCCCTCTACGATAGATGATCCGCTCAATTAGTTCCCACTATAACCAGCTACCTAGTAGCTCTATTTGAGAGCAATTCACACTTCTCGTTCGAGCACGCTGTTATTGGACTACATTAGATTTAGCTCCTTCAGCACCTTCAATGTGTGTCGATGTTGTGTGTGTGTACTATAGCACGGGTGTTTTCAGGGGGCCAGATAGTGTTTCACTAACAGGGTAGCCCCAGCTATGGCGACTATGTGTGTATGTGACAGGACTCATTCTCATGATCTAACCCTCCAGTTCTTGTTTGGTGACAACTTATCATTCTGTCTCATAACTCGACCTACAAACTATCATGCACTGTGCTGTAGGATGGAGCCTAATATAATCAAATCGTATTTCCTAAGTGGGACTTGTTTACTCCGAGTTGTAGATTGTTTTGATGAAAGAGTGTGTAGGAGTATCCAGCCTGTTTTCTTTTTTTCTAAACTTTCAGTCTGTAACAATCAGACTGTCTCTCTCTCTCTCTCTTTCTCTCACTCTCTCACACACACTCTCTCTCTCCCCCTCTCTCTCACTAAGCTTGTTATGCACATTGCACACAATCAATGATTGGCCTACTGGATCATCGTGTATAGTGTGCGTGTACGCCATGTGTACTTGTTGCAGAGCTATGAAACTGCTGCAGTGTGATGCAAACCTGAACGTTCTCTGGTAATTAAACAATTTGAAATATTATATCCTTGCCAGGTTCTGCCTACAGATCGCGCGCTCTGAACAAAACAATTATATCCCGTGCTTAGAACATGAACTGAACCCATGTGTGTTAAAATGAAGCAGACTTGCTGCACGCTTACATGTGTTGTCTTGTGGCGAGCTTGTTTAATAGAATGCCCCCCCCCTTCTCTATTATATTCTCTCTGTATACCCTCTCTTTCTCTCTGTATAATTCTCTCTCTTTATACCCTAGCTCTCTCTCTCTCTCTCTCTGCATTCCCTTTCTTCAATATCACTCTCTTTTGTATCGCTCCGACCTTTTGTCCGAAACCAGCTTGATCTCTAAGTTTACAGCTGTTGTACTTGTTTGTGGCGTCAATAAATTCACACAGTTAAAAACTTTGCAGTGCAGCACCTCCAGCGATATGTATATTTTGCTATGATCTCAACTCAACGAGAACTTTGACCTTCTTGTGAAAACTTTGTATTGTGGTGTGGGAGAGGCCGGTAGTCAAGATGATGTTCCAACTGCCCCCAATTAAAATCAACCTCCCAAAATCGAAACCCCGCCGACAGGGTAACGTGTACTTTTTAGTGTGTATTTTAAAAACCAAACTCTGAAAAATAAAGCGATTTGTTTTTCTAAAATCTCAGTTGTGATTTTATCACATGAACTATCTCTGCAGAAGTGGTAACATCAGATGGGAGAAGGGTGACATGTGTACAGAGAGATACGGTACTTGACATGAGCCAGATGGCTTTACCGGCATTTCCAGAGAAAATACTACGCTGTACAGATCTAGAAACATTGAATCTAGCTAGAAACTATATTAGGTGAGGCACACATGGGACAGGTGAATGAAGCAATTTATTAACTAGGTGAGATACTAATTATCAAACAGCTAATAGCTATCCATGATCGAAGCAGTGAGGCACTCCGCACTTTATTGCATTACACTAGGACTAGTAGACGTGTTCACTGTTCTAATTCATTCTATAGGTCCCTCCCGAGAGGAATTAAGAAGCTGGAAGGTCTAGAGCAGCTGGATCTCTCCTACAACCGACTATACGATTTCCCAACCCCAATCTTCCGGCTGGATCAACTCAGAGAGCTGGATATCAGTAACAATGCTCTAACAGAGATCCCTATTGACATTCGCAACCTCCGACTTTTAAAAGTAAGTTGCTCCATATATCCTATCCTTCGCTTACTCTTACTTAAAGTGAGAGGTGCACGAAAACGAAAGTTGGAATAATGTCTAAAC
>AVPN01002861.1:0-11520 GCA_000695325.1 Pleurobrachia bachei | reverse complement strand
ATGTACAGATAACCTTGATTTCTATATCTATTTTACTAATTGAACCGGTAAAGAAAGTTTTCGCGGCAAAAAGGCAGGAAAACGTTTTTACTTTTTAAGTTGTGTTCCTTTTTTCACTTTTAGGAAGGCTTCGGGGCACCAAGAGAAATTTTGTCCGAGTCAGTGTGAAAGGTGTAGACTTTCGAGATAAGTGAGCAGAGAGAAGGGGAATGAGAGTGACGGTGTGTGAGTTTCGTCGGACTTTCTTATTTTTTCCCTGCCCGGTTGGATGTTACAACACCGGAGTGTACCCTCGTATCCATCATGGAACCCGGTATTGTCGGATTGCTGTTTGAAGATAAAATATCCTTACATCTAAAAACACTTTAAAAAAGGGAGAACCATAACAAACATTCAAATGAGGTTAAGGTCCACATTGCTCATTGGGGCGTGATGCACTTTCACTCGAGTGCCTCGTAGTGATATTAGACATACCAATGGTTAGTTCTGCCAGTCTTAATGCAGTGGACAACGGTGCTGGATATGTTCGTACCAGATGGAGATACAGCTTTTACTCGCTATAAAAAACACAAAATCTCCCCTCCGATATTGAAAAATGTTGATAATTTGAATTAAACTATGCGATTATCCAAAGGTATGCGTGAACTGAGAAAGTGGAAGGTAAGCCATATCTTCAATTTGTCAATCGAATCCAATTTATGATTATATGAAAGTATAGGAATATACACCGCCGGTAGATTTTTCACTGAAAGCCCACTGGGGGTAGACTGGTCTAGGTACACTGGGACCGGTAGCTGCAAAAGGGTTAGGCTCCTTGAGGAGCTCCTCTTCCTCTTGCACGGGTACCCCAGGGGCGGGGGAGGAGGAGGTGATGACTTACCGTTTTCCATGCTATGTGGAGAGTTAACATTAGGGGAGTTAGAGAGGCAGTTTACCACCTGTCTGGTTGCCTTAGAAGTCCCCGTGGGCGGAGACCTGCAGGGCGTTTCCCTAACTGGTGTGTTTTAAGGAGGCTTTAAACGAGTTCCACTTCAGTATTGTCCCAATTTTCCGCTGCACGAAACCGTACTGTGCCGGTTGAGCGCTCTCTTTTACATGCTTCTCTTCTCAAGACTCTTTCTCGAAGTTTTTCAGCCATTCGCTGCCACACACACTCCTTCAGCTTCTCAAACAGCTTAATGCTCGTGTTCTCCAAAGTCTAAGTGACGCCTTATAAAATGAAATTGTAATTCGTTTCGAAGATTATAAAATTAGAAATTCTGGGGATTTGGTATTCTCTCAGCAGGAAAGGTTTTTAAAGCTCAAAATCATATTTTTAGTCTGCTGACGGAAGGCAAGTAATTGTAATTCTTGTAATATTTACGGCCGCATTTTTCGTCGGGTCACGCTGGCCGCTGGGTGATGACATGCACTGGGGTTCTCCACCTTGATCAGTGCAACAACTACTAAATAACTATCGTTACCGGAAAATGTTTTCCAATTTATTCTATAATCTATATACAGTCGGACCCCGATATACCGGGCCCCGATTTACCGGAACCCCGATTTACCGGGAGCATAAATTTCCCCCGATCTAGGAAATTAACGGTATTTGACCCCGATATACCGGATACCCCGATTTACCGGGCAAAACCCTTTCCCCCGAGCATACCGGTAAATCGGGGTCCGACTGTAGCTAGATAAATAAATACACACAAATACATACATTGATATTATTATGCTTTCAGTGTATTTCTTTGTACCTTTCTTTCCTGTCACACAAAAACCTAGGTATCCGTTCCCAGGTTGAGCCACATAGGTCATGTGGTGCCTCTTCTCAAATCCGCCCCGGACCTTGGTTTTTGTGTCGTAGTTGCTAGGCGGGGTAGATGCTGGCGTCTTCCAGATGAAATCAATTGGAACATCCAGAACTGTATGTAATGTACTCTTGCATGCTACCATGGCCCCACCAAATGTCACCTTTGCCTTTCTTATAATAAATTCAGGTAGCACCTTCAGCTCTTTCTTGGGCTTGCCAGTGGAAACCCTCTTCAATCTTCATATCTATTATCTACCCATTATTTATTGCCAACGCCGAGTGTCGATAATATTCATCGGAAATTTTTTAGCAAAGACAATGCTGTCTAGTCTTTGCTTCTTTTCCTTCGTTGTCAGAGGTTGCAGTCTTGTCCCTGAAAACACGCCATCATCTGATTGCAGTTTCGAGATGCTTGTTGCCATGTAGAATGTCGTAACAAATCAAAATATTTTCTTAAAGTGACTCCTCAGGGGGTTGGAGTATGTTGGATGGTTTATTTATTAGTTATAAATGTTTGCTGTATTATTACGGGGTGTTTATTTTCTATTAGCTTACCTGCAGTATTCTGGGTAGGTTAGTGGGGTTGTTGATACCTCATAGTCAGGCCTCGTGTCCACATTAATCGAAAGTCTCCGTAGGGAGGTTGCTCCATGAAATAAGGGACAATTGTGCCATTCTCGTTTTAATATCTGAGTTTATGATTTGATATTTTCCCACGCTCCCATGCCCCCAATAAACACACTCTACTTCATTACTCCCTCTTTAGCTAGTCCCCGTGGCTCTCTGAGTAATGTCTGTCCCCCCTGGAGTGCTGTAATGTAACCGATCGGGAGCATTTCGTTATTTGGTGCTCCCAATACATGCTGAAGATCGTGGCCGGAACACCAATAGTCAATTGTATTTTGCTGCTGTCACAGTCGACTCTATCTCTCGTCAGAGAGGTTGTTGGTTCATCCTAGTCGTTCGTATTGTGAACTATAACGGCAATCCTTCTATTATTACCAAACTCCACAAGGTCTTCAGATAAGAAACCTGCTTTCCGAATGCAGCTCCTGTTTCCGTGAATGCTCGCTCCCGCTCACTAATTTCGTGCTTAGTGTTGTCTGTTGTCTTCAAGACTGTGTAGTCCATCAACTTTCGGAGAATTGCTGAGTGTAAATGATATTGGTGGAATGAGAAAAATTTTGACCCGCTTACTTGGGGCCTGGCAAGGGAATGTCTTATTAGATCGCCTTATTGGTAACATTGGTTCTAAATTGATCTTAAGTAAAATGATCCGTACATGTTATATTTGGTCGATGGCACGGATTTCCATTTTTGGGAGCTCGGTACATCCTCCCCATTATTCAAGAAGGAAATTTTCTCAGTTCGGAAAGGGTTAGTAGGCAGAAGGGCATCTATTAATTTAGAGACATCCTCCACAAAATGCTGATATTACCCTCATCATCATCGTGTCTCAAGAGGGGCGTGCTCCACTCGCCGGACTGTGCCTGTTCCTCTTATCGCTCGCACTCAATCTGAACCTGCGGACTAGCCAGATTGTGTATTAGACTATCAGTTGACCCAGTGGGTGCCATACAGTCCTTTAGTCGACGATTGGCGAATTCGTGGGCCTGGTCCAGAGGAAAACTGCTGCACGATTTTATCGTTCCGAATGGACTGGTTGGAAGAAGGGCAGCTGTCAAGTTGGTTACATCCTTCCCGAAATGCTTGATATTCAACGGAGCATCATCATCGTGTCTCGTAACTCCTTTTCGGAGCTTTTAGAGAGATTTAGGAAGGGGATCGGAACGGTTCAGGGTGTATAAGGCGGTAAATTCACAGAGTGGTGTTATCTATACGATTGGCAAACATAGGGATGTAGTAACTTATTTTTTATTAGCATTATCATGATGAGTGTCAGAATCATAGTCATCAAGACGTCGATGGTAGCTGATATTTGGAATTCTTTTGGTATTCTTTCGGAATTTTAAGCTTGTCCTTATGTTACATTAAGAGGGGTGACGATTTCCTTATTGTTAAAATTTTTAACCAAGGGACAGGCTAAAAGGCCGTGTACTAAGATATCCTTCGCGCCTTACTTACTCTCAATCGAAATCAAGTTGCAGGTAATCTTAAAACTTTAACCTAAAAGCATTGGAAAGATGAGATTTTTCTCTATCCAACGCAACCAAGATCAAGTCTTTATCTTATCAGGAACGGGAGATATGAGTGAAAACATTTAGCACGCACAAATCGAATTTCGTAAATATGCGCTTACGCGCGGCCCCTGTCCCCTGAATACTTATTTCAACTATACTCATTGCTGTTGAAAAGTGAACTACCGGAAAAATACTGCAAATCTCCTGCACTATCAGGGGCACTGAAAATAGAGGTAAATATAATGAATATTTAACACAGTGTTTGAAATGACTGGGCCTTCAGCCGTATTTACCGGTCATGAAATTATATCCTATTACTGCTTTTACACCTTTCGATTCCTTCATTTGCTTGGCCGTTTGCAACATGGAGAAGGACAAAGCTCATATTGAAGAGGGCGGAGATATAGTTCTTCCCCAAATGTTTTTCTGTAGCGTACCATACCTGTCCTCGGGGGCCCTGTGGATAGAATCCGTGGGGGTAGACTGGTCTCGGTACACTGGGACCGGTAGCTGCAAAAGGGTTAGGCTCCTTGAGGAGCTCCTCTTCCTCTTGCACGGGTACCCCAGGGGCGGGGGAGGAGGAGGTGATGACTTACCGTTTTCCATGCTATGTGGAGAGTTAACATTAGGGGAGTTAGAGAGGCAGTTTACCACCTGTCTGGTTGCCTTAGAAGTCCCCGTGGGCGGAGACCTGCAGGGCGTTTCCCTAACTGGTGTGTTTTAAGGAGGCTTTAAACGAGTTCCACTTCAGTATTGTCCCAATTTTCCGCTGCACGAAACCGTACTGTGCCGGTTGAGCGCTCTCTTTTACATGCTTCTCTTCTCAAGACTCTTTCTCGAAGTTTTTCAGCCATTCGCTGCCACACACACTCCTTCAGCTTCTCAAACAGCTTAATGCTCGTGTTCTCCAAAGTCTAAGTGACGCCTTATAAAATGAAATTGTAATTCGTTTCGAAGATTATAAAATTAGAAATTCTGGGGATTTGGTATTCTCTCAGCAGGAAAGGTTTTTAAAGCTCAAAATCATATTTTTAGTCTGCTGACGGAAGGCAAGTAATTGTAATTCTTGTAATATTTACGGCCGCATTTTTCGTCGGGTCACGCTGGCCGCTGGGTGATGACATGCACTGGGGTTCTCCACCTTGATCAGTGCAACAACTACTAAATAACTATCGTTACCGGAAAATGTTTTCCAATTTATTCTATAATCTATATACAGTCGGACCCCGATATACCGGGCCCCGATTTACCGGAACCCCGATTTACCGGGAGCATAAATTTCCCCCGATCTAGGAAATTAACGGTATTTGACCCCGATATACCGGATACCCCGATTTACCGGGCAAAACCCTTTCCCCCGAGCATACCGGTAAATCGGGGTCCGACTGTAGCTAGATAAATAAATACACACAAATACATACATTGATATTATTATGCTTTCAGTGTATTTCTTTGTACCTTTCTTTCCTGTCACACAAAAACCTAGGTATCCGTTCCCAGGTTGAGCCACATAGGTCATGTGGTGCCTCTTCTCAAATCCGCCCCGGACCTTGGTTTTTGTGTCCTCCTTGCCATCCCATGATAACACTGTGAATGATACTATAGTGCAAAAAATACACACAAAATAGTTGCAAAAAATTATCGTCTCAAATCATCACCGAACAGAAAACAAATATTGACGATGAGAGAGCAGTGCTAGTTGCCAAGAGTTTGAAGGCTGCCAAACAGGAGGTCCTTCACTCTAAGCTTGAGGAGCAGAAGAAACGCCTTGCAGAGGTTGCTGAGAAATTAACACCATCCCTACGGCGGATTCATGAAGAGCTATGTAGGCGAGGTTCCTCAACCTGGCTTACCACTCTACCTTTGGAGGAACATGGTTTTGTCCTGAACAAATTAGAGTTTCGAGACGCTCTGTCTCTAAGATATGACCTTCCCCTCCATGAATTCCCCAACCACTGTGCATGTGGCAAATTAAACTCGATCGAACACAGTCTAAGCTGCTCTCGTGGAGGTTATGTCAACCTTAGACACAACCAGATGCGTGATCTCACTGCGAACCTGTTAGTTGAGGCTGGGTGTGGGGATGTTGTGATTGAACCTCACCTGCTTCCTCTAACCGGAGAGGAGTTCAGATACCGTTCCGCCATCACCACCGGAGAGGCCAGATTAGATGTTTCAGCACGTGACCTGTGGTCCCCTATGGCGAAACTATTCCTTGATTTCCGTGTCTTTAACTCTCGAGCCCCAACCAATCAATCTCTTCCTATTACAAAGGCTCTCAAGAAACACGAGGATGAGAAGAAGCGAGCATCTGGTGAACGGGTCTTGCAGGTCGAAAAGAGTTCCTTCACCCCGGTTGTGTTCTCGACATCAGGGATTATGGGCGATGAAGCAGACAAGTTCTATAAAAAGCTTGCCTCCAAACTTTCTGATAAAACTAAACAATCCTATCCTGACTCTATCCGGTACATTAGGCAACGACTATCATTCTGCCTCTTGAGAACACTAGTGATCAGTCTTAGGGGTCACCGCGGCACTAGCCCAAAACGATTCAGCGACAGGAATGATATTAACATTTTATACATGGCTAAAAACAATTTGAATTAATTTATTATATCCAATCATGTACAGATAACCTTGATTTCTATATCTATTTTACTAATTGAACCGGTAAAGAAAGTTTTCGCGGCAAAAAGGCAGGAAAACGTTTTTACTTTTTAAGTTGTGTTCCTTTTTTCACTTTTAGGAAGGCTTCGGGGCACCAAGAGAAATTTTGTCCGAGTCAGTGTGAAAGGTGTAGACTTTCGAGATAAGTGAGCAGAGAGAAGGGGAATGAGAGTGACGGTGTGTGAGTTTCGTCGGACTTTCTTATTTTTTCCCTGCCCGGTTGGATGTTACAACACCGGAGTGTACCCTCGTATCCATCATGGAACCCGGTATTGTCGGATTGCTGTTTGAAGATAAAATATCCTTACATCTAAAAACACTTTAAAAAAGGGAGAACCATAACAAACATTCAAATGAGGTTAAGGTCCACATTGCTCATTGGGGCGTGATGCACTTTCACTCGAGTGCCTCGTAGTGATATTAGACATACCAATGGTTAGTTCTGCCAGTCTTAATGCAGTGGACAACGGTGCTGGATATGTTCGTACCAGATGGAGATACAGCTTTTACTCGCTAATTTTTTGTGTTTTAGAGGGGAGGCTATAACTTTTTACAACTATTAAACTATTAAACTATGCGATTATCCAAAGGTATGCGTGAACTGAGAAAGTGGAAGGTAAGCCATATCTTCAATTTGTCAATCGAATCCAATTTATGATTATATGAAAGTATAGGAATATACACCGCCGGTAGATTTTTCACTGAAAGCCCACTGGGGGTAGACTGGTCTAGGTACACTGGGACCGGTAGCTGCAAAAGGGTTAGGCTCCTTGAGGAGCTCCTCTTCCTCTTGCACGGGTACCCCAGGGGCGGGGGAGGAGGAGGTGATGACTTACCGTTTTCCATGCTATGTGGAGAGTTAACATTAGGGGAGTTAGAGAGGCAGTTTACCACCTGTCTGGTTGCCTTAGAAGTCCCCGTGGGCGGAGACCTGCAGGGCGTTTCCCTAACTGGTGTGTTTTAAGGAGGCTTTAAACGAGTTCCACTTCAGTATTGTCCCAATTTTCCGCTGCACGAAACCGTACTGTGCCGGTTGAGCGCTCTCTTTTACATGCTTCTCTTCTCAAGACTCTTTCTCGAAGTTTTTCAGCCATTCGCTGCCACACACACTCCTTCAGCTTCTCAAACAGCTTAATGCTCGTGTTCTCCAAAGTCTAAGTGACGCCTTATAAAATGAAATTGTAATTCGTTTCGAAGATTATAAAATTAGAAATTCTGGGGATTTGGTATTCTCTCAGCAGGAAAGGTTTTTAAAGCTCAAAATCATATTTTTAGTCTGCTGACGGAAGGCAAGTAATTGTAATTCTTGTAATATTTACGGCCGCATTTTTCGTCGGGTCACGCTGGCCGCTGGGTGATGACATGCACTGGGGTTCTCCACCTTGATCAGTGCAACAACTACTAAATAACTATCGTTACCGGAAAATGTTTTCCAATTTATTCTATAATCTATATACAGTCGGACCCCGATATACCGGGCCCCGATTTACCGGAACCCCGATTTACCGGGAGCATAAATTTCCCCCGATCTAGGAAATTAACGGTATTTGACCCCGATATACCGGATACCCCGATTTACCGGGCAAAACCCTTTCCCCCGAGCATACCGGTAAATCGGGGTCCGACTGTAGCTAGATAAATAAATACACACAAATACATACATTGATATTATTATGCTTTCAGTGTATTTCTTTGTACCTTTCTTTCCTGTCACACAAAAACCTAGGTATCCGTTCCCAGGTTGAGCCACATAGGTCATGTGGTGCCTCTTCTCAAATCCGCCCCGGACCTTGGTTTTTGTGTCCTCCTTGCCATCCCATGATAACACTGTGAATGATACTATAGTGCAAAAAATACACACAAAATAGTTGCAAAAAATTATCGAGTAAAAACAGTCACAGCCTTTTGGAACAAAAGTTTCGGTTCTTACTTGTAGGCCCCCCATCTTCTAGTAGTTTTAAACTAAACTGTATGCCGTCTTGTCCGTTCTTTGCTCGCCGTGTTTGCTATTTTGTGCCGAGTGATGAATCATGACAACCAGCCTTTAGTATATTTTAATTTTACTTTCTAAGTCATAGATTCTGATTTGACATTGGTGTATGATGTAAAAGGCAAATAGTAGGAGCGCTTAGATCATGCACGTGCAAAAATCGCGCGGCACCCGAAATTTAGGTTACTGTCACTCCTTTGCTTTGCATCAAATCAAAAAATCACCCTCAAGTTTTTTGTAGATCTCGACGAGATCTTTCGGAAAACTTGAAGGTCATTTTTTATTGGAGTTGAAATGAAGGAGCTATGACAATGCGCAAAAAGGGTGGCGCGCGACTTTTGGCGGCAAATGATCTAAGCGCTCCTACTAAAATGCGGGAAGAAGTTATTACTTATTTGTTTAATTATGTGATAGATTGTACATCAACGTAAATTACATGATATACTGGTGGACTTAGGAGATATTTTAATAGTTCTCGTATTCTCCCCGCATCTTCATCTTCGTTGTGAATAGTTTGAACATAATCTGCCTGAACATTAGGGAGTGAGTACCCTCGTATCCATCATGGAACCCGGTTATTGTCGGATTGCTGTTAGAAGTAAAATAAAATATCCTTACGTCTACATACTGTAAACAAAAAAAGAAAGAACCCTACCAAGCGTTCCCAGTGGCACAAGCTTTCAATTCTGCCGGAAATATCAAAATACCGATTGCCGGTTTCTGCCGGAAAAATCGAAAATATTGCCAATATATACCCAATATTCTGCCGTTTTCTGCCGGTTTTTTTATTTTCCATTTTTAACGTCAAAAACTCAACTTATAAGCTGTCGCCGCTTACATAAAGTTGTAAGAGGCATTCAGAAATGATTAAATTGGAAAATTTCGGATGAAAGCGTTTTGGTTCACTGCCGGTTTTACGATTCTGCCGGTCAAAACCGGATTGGGAGATTTGGACTTCTGTGCCACTGGGCAAGCGTTCAAATGAGGTTAAGGTCCACATTGAAAGTCAGTTGATAACGGTGCCAGACATGTTCGTTAGTTCTCCCTGGAACAGTACCACGTGCAACAGCATTGGTTCTCCCTCTGGCCTCTGGTTAAAGGATTTGCTCATCTCCTCCAAGAAAGACGATACTTTCGTTTCTATTGCTTGTTCAAAGTTGTCTAGGCGGTCTAGAGAACGAGGTCAGTACCACTGAAATAGATAATAGCAGTCAAACTTCCGGTCACCATGAACGATCCCAACTCCATTGTATGCTGTAAATACAGTGGCGGAGCGAGGGTTACGAACAACTGTATCTAAACTTCTGGACGAGATGGATAGATAATGGTCGTCCCAAATGAATATTTTCATATAATACTTAGAAATACGGGTAATCTATCAAAAAACTTTTAAAATATAATGATGTAATGTAATTAATATCGAATAGTGAAAAGTTCATTTAACAAATGCATTTGTGTGCAACAAACATATGACCCTCAGCAAATTTCTGTCTATCTGCCTCTCCAACTTCGAAATTATTCTGAATCGGTTCCCCTATACCAAGATCTGAAAACTACTATTTATTATTACTATTTATTTAAGCTTCTAATTGAGAAGAGAAAATAAACTGTTTAGTGATCAAAAAGCAATAATATTATAACACATAAAACTGCACTGTCCGATATGCTATTCTGAATCTAATTCAGATTCCATTGGAATTTCCAATTCCATGGACGTGGTTTCTTTCACCGGAACCGCATGGGCGGGGGTCTGGGTTCTGGTTTGGGGGTTCCCGTCGTATTTCTCCCCCAACACCCTTCTCAGGTCATATATATATATATGATGAAACCAAAGAGAAAACGTGAGAAAAAAAGATGTGTGTCATTTAAAGATGAAACGAAAATGTTAAAGATAGCAAGATGATTGGTTGTAAAAATTGAAATAGAAGATAATACATAATACATAAAACATAATACATAATACATAATACATAATACATAATACATAAAATACATACTATACATAATATACGTACATACGGGCACTGTCAGAGAAGAGGCTGACTAATCGGTCCCCGTCCTTTTCGCAGTTTTTAGCCGCCTACCAGAAGTGGTTGATTATCGCCTTCATATACGGTTTCAGGGATTTGACAGCCGCCAACTTCATCCGTAAATTCCTGGCCATATGCCAAACATCGAAGTGGTGGCGTATCATGTTGAAGCGTGGATCTTCCCTCAATATTTTGGCCACGCTCGTGTCCCTGTCGGTCACTATGTCTGTCTCGTTGAAGGGTGGACATCCTGAATTTAGGGGCAGACTCCCTTGGTCCAATAAGGGAATACTTGTCAACCTGAAATAGTCCGGGTACTTCTCAAAGGGCCACACCAAGTGCACCAGCAGTCCCCAACAAAGTACCCTTATCTCCTAATCAAATTATTACACTTCTTATTAAATTATTAAAGCAACTGATGAGTAATATGTCATGTTTATTATAACTGTGCAATGTTCCTTAACTGTTGTTTTGAGATCATTGCAATTCATTTATAGCCCTAAATATATTATGCTTATAAAATACTGATGGTGTCTACTACCCCCAGTCTATTTAAAAATCGCTTCTCTTGTCATACCTGACATATTATATGGTCCTATGTAGTTCTACATTTTGTTTTAATATTACAGCTATACCCTAGTAAACGCGCATAGACCGTTAGTTGCATAAACGATGACGTTCACCCCGTTTAACAGAGCACACAAAATACGACCTTATTACGATGTCGTTTTTGCAACTTTTTAGCGCCGCGCATTTGTAGTTGCATAAACGGCGTCGTTAACGACGTCGTATTCTGCACGCGCGGCCGTTAGTTGCAGAAACGATGTCGTTTGACTCCGTTAACGGAGTAAAACGATGTCGTTTATGCAACAAACGGCGTATGCGCGTTTACTA
>AVPN01002857.1:0-11535 GCA_000695325.1 Pleurobrachia bachei | reverse complement strand
ACCCAGGCTCTCTCCATGTACCTCGGAACTGCACCTGCAGGTCCTGCAGGAACCGGCAAAACGGAGACAGTCAAGGATTTAGCAAAGGCCTTTGGGCTGCTCTGCCTCGTTACCAACTGTGGTGAGGGTATGGATTTCAAGGCCATTGGCAAGATCTTCTCGGGTTTGTGTCAGTGTGGTGCCTGGGGATGTTTTGATGAATTTAACAGGATTGATGTCTCCGTTCTCTCCGTCATCTCCTCCCAGATCAAGACCATCCAGAATGCTCTGATCATGAAGTTGGAGAACTTCCAGTTTGAGGGGACTGAGATCTCGATGGATGGTAGGATGGGAATCTATATCACAATGAATCCTGGATATGCAGGCCGAACTGAGCTCCCGGAGAGTGTCAAGGCCCTCTTTAGGCCCGTTGTCGTTATAGTCCCCGATCTCCAACAGATTTGTGAGATCATGTTGTTCTCTGAAGGGTTCGAGTTAGCCAAGATTCTTGCTAAAAAGATGACGGTTCTGTATAAACTTGCCCGGGAACAACTGTCCAAGCAGCACCATTACGATTTCGGATTGCGAGCCTTGAAGGCTGTACTAGTAATGGCCGGTGACCTGAAGCGAGGTGCTGGGGAGATGTCAGAAGACACTGTACTGATGAGAGCTCTCCGAGACATGAATCTGCCCAAGTTTATCTTTGAGGATGTCCCCTTGTTCCTGG
Organism: Pleurobrachia bachei; assembly: GCA_000695325.1. Classification (NCBI taxonomy): domain Eukaryota; kingdom Metazoa; phylum Ctenophora; class Tentaculata; order Cydippida; family Pleurobrachiidae; genus Pleurobrachia; species Pleurobrachia bachei. Next base: position 10,829 of record AVPN01002857.1, on the reverse strand, counting down.
GTCTTATCGGAGATCTGTTCCCCGGCCTGGACTGCCCGAGAGTCAGGTATCCCAGATTCAACGATGCAGTTGAAGAAGCCCTTGTGGAATGTAACAACATCCTCCTACCGGATCAGGTTGATAAGGTGGTCCAAATGTACGAGACTATGTTGACCCGTCATACCACTATGATTGTGGGACCAACTGGAGGAGGAAAGAGTGTGGTTATCGATACTCTCTGCAAGGCCCAAACTAAACTGGGTATGACAACCAAGGTCAACACTATGAACCCTAAAGCTGTGACTGTGGTCGAGTTGTACGGTATTCTTGACCCGGTAACCCGAGACTGGACCGATGGATTGCTATCTAATATCTTCAGAGATGTCAACCAGCCTACGGAGAAGAAGGAGAGACGGTACATCTTGTTTGATGGTGATGTTGATGCGCTCTGGGTTGAGAACATGAACTCAGTCATGGATGATAACAAACTCCTGACTCTGGCTAACGGAGAACGAATGCGTCTCCAGCCCCATGTGGCACTACTGTTCGAAGTTGCGGATCTCCAATACGCCTCTCCCGCCACTGTATCCAGGTGCGGTATGGTGTATGTTGACCCAAAGAATCTCAGGTACGAGCCGTTCTGGATGAAATACATCGCGGGACGGTCCATCAAGTTTGAGGCGGATGAGTTCCAACGACTATACACCAAGTACGTTCCTCCTCTCCTGGAGTACATTATTGAGGGAGTGCTGAACGGAAAGAATGTCCCCAAACCCAAAACGATTGTACCCATTTCCGATCTGAGACTAGTCACCCAACTTTCTGTCATGTTGGATGTGTTGATTCCTGATAGCGGGGAGACTAACGCTCAATCAACTCTATCCGGTGATACAATCGAGGCGCTCTTTATCTCTGCCCTATGCTTCTCTCTCGGTGGACCACTCTTGGAGGATGGTCGAGTGAAGTTTGACGAGTCCCTGAAGAGCCTAGCGTGTCTTGGTAACGCCCCCAGTGATACTTGTTCTCCTAGCGAACTCCCAACAGGTCGCTCTACCTTGTTCGAATACTTCTTCGATATAGAGGCAAATCAGTGGAAGGCCTGGTCCCTGGCTGTTGAACCATACATCCACGATCCAGAGAGGCTCTTTACTGAGATTCTCGTTCCCACCGTGGACACGACTCGGGCAGCTTGGCTGATAAACCACATGATCAAGATCAGGCAACCCATTGTGCTGGTCGGCGAGACTGGTACCTCCAAAACCGCCACCATTCAAGACGTTTTGAGAGGTGTTGACAAAGAGTCCAGTCTCGTCCTGAACATCAACTTCTCATCCCGGACCACCTCCATGGACATCCAGCGGAATTTGGAGTCCAATGTTGAGAAGAGGACCAAGGACTCGTTTGGGCCTCCAGCGGGTAAGAAGTTGCTGGTATTCATGGATGACATGAATATGCCTGTGGTTGATACTTATGGGTCTCAGCAGCCCATTGAGCTGCTGAAACTCCTGCTGGAGAAGGGTGGTATGTATGATAGAAGCAAGGACCTACAGTGGAGATTCTTTAGAGATATTTCCTATCTGGCCGCTATGGGTAAGGCTGGTGGTGGACGTAATGAGGTCAACCCTCGGTTCTTGTCCCTGTTCTGCGTGTTCAACATGGTCTTCCCAGAAGAGAGTACTCTCAACTACATCTATGCAACTATTCTCAAGGGACATCTCCAGACCTTCAACAAGGAGATCCAAGATCTGGCTGAACCCCTTACCCAGTTCACTCTGGAGCTGTATGCTAATATTGTGAAGGAGCTGCCACCAACACCTTCCAAGTTCCATTACATTTTCAATCTACGAGATCTGTCCAGGATTTACTACGGTCTGTCTCTCACTCTGCCTGAGCGGTATGAACAAAAGGCAGCGTTTGTGCGAGTTTGGAGGAACGAGTGTTTGAGGATCTTCCATGATCGACTGATTAGTAACAAGGATAAGGACCTGGTCCAAAACCATCTCAATGATATCATTTCCAGCAACTTCAGGGAGGAGAGCGAGGTGGTGCTACGAAACCCAATCCTATTTGGTGACTACAGAGCTGCTCTAAACCCCGAGACAGAGCCACGTGTCTATGAGGATCTGCAGGATTTCGATGCGTCCGGTGCTCTCTTTACTGAGATCCTAGAGGAATACAATGCTACTTTCAATCCCATGAACATTGTGCTGTTCGAGGATGCTCTGGATCACGCTACAAGGATCCACCGAGTTCTCAGAATGGTGAACGGTCATGCCCTGCTAGTCGGTGTTGGAGGTTCCGGTAAACAATCCCTAACAAAACTAGCTGCTTTCGCGGCCGGCTGTGAGATATTCGAGATCACACTGTGTCGAGGGTACAACGAGGAGAGTTTCAAAGAGGACCTCAAGATTCTCTACAACAAACTGGGAATTGAGAACAAGCCGACAGTGTTCTTGTTCAGTGAGGGCCACGTGGTGGAGGAGGGGTTCCTGGAATCGGTTAACAACATGCTGACAACTGGTCAGGTTCCCGCTCTGTTCCCAGATGATGAAAAGGAAGCAATTATCAACAATGTTAGAGATGAGGTGAATAAGGCAGGTATCAACCCAAACAAAGAGAACTGCTGGAACTATTTTATCAAGAAGGCATCTGGAAATCTCCACATAGTGCTCTCCATGTCTCCGGTCGGTGAGACTCTGAGAACTCGCTGTAGAAACTTCCCTGGTCTTGTGAACGAGACGGTTATTGATTGGTTCCTGCCCTGGCCCGTTCAGGCCCTGGAGGCAGTTGCCTCTACCTTCCTGGGCGGTGAAAATGCCCTGATACCTGAGGGCCATCGGGATAACCTAATCCAGCATATTGTGCTCGTTCACCAGGCTGTCATAACATCCAGCAACAAATTCCATCAAATGTTGAGGAGGGTCAACTATGTTACACCTAAGAACTATCTTGACTTTGTGACTACCTTCCTGAGACTCCTCGAAGAGAAGGACAACTTTGTTCTGAGCCAATGTAACCGTCTTGAGGTTGGTTTATCTAAACTGGTTGAGGCATCTCAGCAGATCGATGAGTTGAAGGCCAAGTTGGAGGTGCAGAAGATTGCTGTAAGTGCCAAGACCACGAGTTGTAACGAATTGTTGAAGGAGATAGAACAGAGGGAGGAGGTTACGAAGCTAAAGCAGAAAGAAGCGGTAAAGAAAGGTGCAGAAATGGAAGAACAAAACAAGTTGATTATTGTGGAGAAAGCGGAAGCTGAGGAAGCCCTAAATGAAGCTCTTCCCGCTTTAGAACTGGCTAGGGTTGCCCTCGAAAAGTTGGACAAGGGAGATGTTGTTGAGATCCGATCATTTGCTACGCCACCCAAGACCGTCCAAGCGGTGTGTGAGTGTGTCCTGGTTGTCCGAGGTATTCGTGATGTTTCCTGGAAGTCAGCCAAGGCCATGATGTCCGAATCTAATTTCCTGAAGAACTTGAAGGAGTTGAAGGTTGATGACATCACTAACGCCCAGGTGAGGACAGTCAAAAACATCCTCAAGGAGAACTCACAGTGTACCCTGGAGGCGATGAAGACGATCTCCAGTGCTGGATTTGGTCTCCTACAATTCGTAACTGCTATCCTTGGTTACTGTGCCGTTGCAAGGGAGATCAAACCCAAACGAGAGAAGGTAGCAAAGCTGGAGAAGAACTTCACCATCAGCAAGCGAGAATTAGATCGTATCACCGCCGAGTGTACCAGTCTCTCAGCAGAGCTAGAAGACCTTTCCAAGAAGTTCGAGGAAGCCATGTCAGAGAAACAGCAGCTCCAGGATGAGGCTGAGTTGATGAGTAAGCGGCTCGATGCTGCCCAGAAACTGATATCCGGTCTGTCCTCTGAGAAGGGACGATGGAGTGCGGATCTGGATGGTCTGAAAAAGAGGAGGACTTGTCTCCTGGGAGACTGTATGGCAGGATCAGCCTTCCTTTGCTATGTGGGTGCGTTTAGTTTCGAGTTCAGAGAGAACCTCCTCAAGAACGTTTGGGAGAAAGATCTAAAAGAGAGGGGAATCCCGATGAGCGACCCCTTCAGACTGGAGGCTCTGTTGACTAATGATGTTGAAATCAGTCAATGGACCTCGGAGGGACTGCCCCCTGATGAACTGTCCGTCCAGAATGGTATCCTGACAACCCAGGGTAGTAGGTTCCCTCTGTGTATTGATCCACAACAGCAAGCTCTCACCTGGATCACAAAGAGAGAGGAGAAGAACAACCTCAAGGTGTGTACCTTTAACGACGCAGACTTCTTGAAACAACTCGAGTTGGCCATCAAGTACGGCTTCCCGTTCTTGTTCAAAGACGTAGACGAATACATAGATCCTGTCATTGACAATGTTCTGGAGCGGAACATCAAGGGAACTGGACAGAGACAGTACATTGTGCTGGGAGACAAGGAGGTCGATTATGATCCAAACTTCAGACTGTACCTGGATACTAAACTTGCTAATCCCAAGTATAGTCCTGGAGTGTTTGGTAAGAGTATGGTGATCAACTATACTGTCACCCTCAAGGGTCTGGAAGATCAGCTCCTCAGTGTGATTGTGAAGTATGAGAGACCGGAGCTGGAGGAGCAGAGAGAGAAATTGATCCAGGAGACCTTCCAGAATAAGCAGAAGCTGAAGGATCTGGAGGACACACTCCTCCGAGAGTTGGCTAACTCCACTGGTAATATGCTGGATAACACTGAACTGATCTCAACTCTAGAGGACACCAAGACCAAGGCTGCGGAGGTGACTGAGAAATTGAAACTATCAGTGAAAACTGGTGTTGATATTGAGCGGGCTCGAGATGGTTACAGAATGGCAGCGAACAGAGGTGCGGTCCTCTTCTTCGTTCTGTCAGACATGTCGGTCATTAATCCTATGTACCAATACTCTCTGATGGCATTCCTTGAGGTCTTCAACATCTCACTTCGTCGGTCCCTCCCTGATTCCCTACTCAACAAAAGGCTACGAAATATCATTGATACCCTTACTCAGAACATCTACGCCTACGCGTGTACCGGTCTGTTCGAGATCCACAAGCTGCTGTTCTCCTTCCAGATGACCATCAAGATTCTACAAGCGCGAGATGAGCTGAGGAATGAGGAATTAGATTTCTTTGTTAAGGGTAACATTTCACTAGAGAAAAGTGCCAGGAAGAAACCCCACCCGTGGATCCCAGATCAGGGTTGGGAAGATTTGGTGAAGTTTGGGGAGGTGTGCCACTCTCTGGGTGATGTGCCCGGAATGGTCGAGAGGGATGGAGCCAAATGGAAGACATGGGCCGAACTGGATGATCCTGAATCTCGGCCAGTACCTGGTGGTCTAGAAGACAAAATGGGCGATTTCCAGAAACTATGTCTCTTGAAATGCTTCCGAGTTGATCGAGTGTATCGTGGTGTCACCAACTACGTCACCTCCCAAATGGGTGAGAAATACGTAACTCCTCCCGTTGTAACCTTCGAGGCGATCTTAGAACAGTCCTCTCCCATCTCTCCTGTCGTCTTTATCCTCAGTCCCGGGTCTGATCCTGCTTCTGATCTGATGAAACTAGCAGACAGGACAGGTTTCGGAGGGAACAGACTCAAGTTCCTCGCTATGGGTCAGGGACAGGAGAAAGCTGCTCTCCAGCTACTGGATACTGCTATTACACGTGGACAGTGGCTGATGTTGCAGAACTGCCATCTTCTCGTGAACTGGCTGATTGATCTTGAGAAAGCTCTGGAAAAGATCCAGAAACCACATCCAGAGTTCAGGCTCTGGCTCACAACCGAACCAACGCCCAAATTCCCTGTTGGTATCCTGCAGCGATCATTCAAGGTGGTCACAGAACCTCCAAACGGTCTGAAACTAAATCTCCGTCAGACCTTTGTCAAGATCCCATCTCAAGCCCTCCAAGATTGCAGTCACAAGGCCTATCCTGAGTTGGTCTTTGTACTTGCATTCTTCCATGCTGTGGTACAAGAACGACGAAAGTACGGTAAGATCGGCTGGAATATCCCTTATGACTTCAACGAGTCAGATTTCCGGGTCTGTATGGAGTTGATCAAGACTTACCTGGACAAATCAATGGAGATAGACGGCAAGATTCCTTGGAGTTCTCTCAAGTACCTAATTGGAGAGGTCATGTATGGTGGTCGTGCTATAGATGAATTTGATCGTCGCATAATTAATACCTACATGGATGAATATATGGGAGACTTCATCTTCGATTCATTCCAACCATTCTTCTTTTACACCGACAAAGAGATCTCCTACAACATCCCAAAAGAGAGCACGAGGGATAAGTTCCTTGAGTATATCGATAGTCTACCCCTCGCGAACACTCCTTGTGTGTTCGGTCTCCATAGTAACGCTGAGATAGGATATTTCACTAATGCTGCCAAGGATATGTGTAGTTATATGATCGAGCTGCAGCCCCAGACATCTAGTAGTGATGGGGGTATTAGCAGGGAGCAGTACATTGAGAAAGTTGCATCTGACATCGAGGAGAAATTACCGGTGCTGTTCGAGTTGGATAGGATCAGGAAACAACTAGGTGAAATAACCCCCACTGCGGTGGTACTACTACAAGAGTTGGAGAGATTCAACGCTCTGATATTCAAGATGAAGATGAGTGTGATGACTCTGAAAAGAGCTCTTGCTGGTGAAGTGGGTATGAGTGCAGAATTGGATGAGGTAGCTAAAGCATTGTTCAATGGGCAAATCCCTGCCAGTTGGAGACGACTCGCACCTGACACTCTCAAGAGTCTTGGTAACTGGATAGCTCACTTTGAACGGAGATACACCCAGTATATGGAGTGGATTGAGAAGGGTGAGCCTGCGGTAATGTGGCTCTCAGGACTTCACATCCCTGAATCATATCTCACTGCCCTGGTCCAGGCTACTTGTAGGAAGAATGGATGGCCGCTGGATAAGAGTACCCTGTATACAACTGTCACACAGCATGTCAGGGCTGGTGATGTGAGAGAGAAGCTGCATAATGGGTGTTATGTAGAGGGTCTGTACCTAGAGGGTGGAACTTGGGACGTTGAAAATAGTTGTCTGAGAAAGAGCAAGCCGAAGATATTGGTCGAGGAGTTGCCGATTCTGAAGGTGATACCGATTGAGGCACATAGGTTGAAGCTACAGAACACCTTCCGAACACCCGTCTATACGACATCAGAGAGACGTAATGCCATGGGAGTAGGTCTTGTATTTGAAGCTGACATTACCACTAAGGAACACAACTCTCACTGGGTCTTACAGGGTGTTGCTCTAATGTTGAACGCCGATTAAAGAATTAAAAACACTTTTTATACACTCATAGGAGAGATTTTAGGGTCTTGTTAGCGCTATATATTTTTGGTTTGGTTAGTGTTTTTTTGGTTTGTAAGTCTTGTAAATTATTTTGTAGAAACTTGTAAATTGTAACCGTTTTTGTCCCACATGTCGTTATTTCACTCCCCCTGTCCCCTACTTTGCGTCGCGCGCGGTTCTAAAACTGTGGTGTGTGTAGCTGTGTGCGCGTAGTAACATCAACTGTTACCTTGACAACGCACAATCATTGCTTGCAAATACACTCGCAGTCTCACAAGCTAACTCTGCACTCTGCAACGCAGTTAATCCCCGTCCCACCACCTTGCACACTCTCTTTAAACTAACTCTCGCTTTCTCTGTAGAACACACAGCATGTCAAATGGCTGAACACAAGTACGATTTGTGGACCGTTCCATCAACTAAAAAGACCCCCAAACACTACCCATGGTACTCGGAGCGTCTGAGACAAAAGTACCTTTCCAGCAAACCATCAGGAGCACTTCTATCAAGTAACTGGTTGTTTGTCAAGGAAGGGGGAGATGATTATAGAACGTCCCCGGGAGACCATGTCTGCCCAACCCTACCTGACCAAGAAAGATGGAACTCGACCAGGTGCTCTTCTACCCCGACTACCTCCGCTAGATGGCCAGAAACCTGCCAGTGCCATTATGAGTAGGAAAGTGCCGCGGAGGAAGGCTCAGATGGAGTATATTAACGTGATAGAAAGTGGGCTGACGGGGCACCCACTGGCTGTGTTCCCGCATTATGAGGAGGCAGTTGCACCTGACGTGTTTGAAGAGATTGTAGACACACTAGATCCTGATATGAGACATAACAGGTCGGTAGTAGTTGGGATCGGGGGTACTGTTAGGACAAGTGGGTAGTTAAGTTGGGAGGGGAAGTGTTGCTTTGTGCGTGGCTCATACCACAGTCTAGTTCAGGGCTCGGTAGATCAAGTGTTGCTGTTTCATTATTGTGTAGTTGGTCACACTAACTCTCTATCTCTCCCAGTTCCAGTGAGTGTAGTGGCAGTGAGGATGGAGGGTCAGGAAGTGAGGAGGGGACTGCATCATCGCAGAAAGCACTTGATTCTATCAGATCTCACTCTAGCAGGGACAGGTAAGCAGTTTGTAGTTTACATAAGTCTCCGCCCACTTCCCCTACAATTCTAATAACTATCAGTATCACCCACATTAACCCTCTATCCCCCTATCACCAACTTTACTCTTTCCCTATTCCCCCACTAACTACCACCCCACCAACCCCCCCTAGTAGTGAGCAGGCTGAAAAGTCCCACACTGCCAACTCTTTCAACTTTCAAGTGGTACCCCACTCTACCACCCCACTCTACTAGTCTCCCCTCCCCCTCCCCAGTGGTGAGCAGGCTGAGAAGTCCCATACTGCCAACTGCTTCAAGTGGTACCCCAGCGAGGAACCCTTTGACGACAACAGCTCTACAGCGGGACCTCAGGAACGGGGCTCTGGACACACCAAGATACAGGTACCCATTGTACATGTAGTCCATCTTGGGTCCATGATGGTCCCCCGTATTGGGGTGAGGACACAGTGTCAGACGTCCAACTGAATTACGGAGTTTTCACTCTGTTTTCTTATCCAATTTCCTATTTTACAGCGTGTTACAAAGGATTTCTGTGACTGGGTCCGGGATCTAGGTGGTGACTCATCCCAAAACAACATTGAAGAAAGCACAGTATTCAGTCTGTTTGCTAGCGGGTACGAAACTAAACCGGCCCTGTCAGTACCGATCCACGTGGTCCAACTATCTGATGTCCCCCTGGAGTTGAGGAATGGGGCGATGGTGTCCCCTGACTTACCCAGTCTACTGCAGTACGGGGTTAAGAACCTGACTATAAAGCGGGGTGATACTCCTCATAATGCTAATCTGGATAAACAGAACCATTGGATTAGACATCAGGTACATTAGCACGACAAATGGAGAGATGTGTAACTAATAATTACCCCCTTCTAATTTACTTAACATGTTGAATGTTGATTCTGACCCCTCTTCCAATTTAACTCCCGTCCTCCCTCTGCCAATCTTACTAATCTAACTCCCTCCTCCCTCTCCTCTAGTACGGTGCGTGGTATCTCCCCGTGGATCTATGGAAACACAAGAACAACCCTCAAGGTCTCTCTGACCCTAGGGCAGATACCATGAATACTGTCTCAGAAGCTAAATTAAAGAGCAGAGAACTGGATTCCACTCTAACCTACATGCACGGCGCTATATCATTCAGAGAGTATATCGATCGGAAGAACCTTCGTAGACCGGACTTTTTACAGACTGTAGAGCCCCCTATAAAAGAAGAAACTGGGTCTGTTAAGAATGTACCCAGTGCAAAGTCACTTAGGGGTCAATCAAATTGATGAAATGTGTTTTTTGTCGATATTATCGTGCTGAATAATGCTGTGTGAATATGTCTATAGCTGATGTATATATTTTGTGTGTTTTAGTTTTTACTTGTTTAGCAACTGTTGCTGCGGATTTTAATAAATTTGAAGTCGTCATTTTGTGAGGGTCGGGTTGAATTGTTCAGACTTCAGTATGGCATACTCGGACAAAGTGTCAAGCGACTCACGGGTCGGGAGAATTGCAGTACACGGATTGCCAAGTGTACAATACATCGGCGCGCGAATGTATTTCGTACACTAACAATGTCAACTTTCCTAATTCCCTGTTCCTGCGCCATACGGCGTAACAACACGTATTGTACTTGGTATAGCACATTTCCTGGACCGTGGGAAATGTCTATCCTTCAGAAATAATAAACAACATACGTAAATGAGTATAATGGAGATATGACGGCAAATGAATTCCAGGAATTTAGGGAGAGCTGGAGTCTGGAAACTGGAACAATTAGTTGTTGTCCATGAATTCCATCTGGAAACTGGAACAATTGTTGTCCGATATAGATGTGTGCTGCAGTGGGTGAAATTGAGTTATTGTCCTGCCGTGTATGTGCCTGCACTGTGTGCTAACTTGATTCAAATAATTTGTACGGTCTAATCATTTGACTGCACTTCCTTCTCACCAGAATCCAACCTATCTTTCTCTTTCTTTTCTTATCTCTCTCTCTCACTCTCCATCTCTCTCTATTTTTTCTCTCTTTACCCATGACATGCTCATTTTGTATTCTCACATTGTCGTTAATCTCTTCGTTCCTACTTAGTTCTTGGAGTATAAATTATCTCTGATTAATAATTTTCCTTTACCCCACCTCAAACACACATTGTACTGCTGTTTTCAGTCTGGGGGACTCATTGAGGTCTGAAGAAGACAAATATACAGACAGAAGCCAGACGTTCATTTGCCGATCCCTCACAGAATGCTGCAGTTCTCCCCTCCTTTAGCTTTGCTACCGCGGCGGGCGGGGTATTTCGTGACCAAGACTGCAGAATGCAGTGTGAATCCGTCTTCTGTATGTGACTGAACCCCATCCAAGTAAAACTCGCCTCTCTCTCTCATTCTGTATAATGGGTGTGGACAGGAGCTGTTTTTTATTCATAACTTTCCCA
>AVPN01002855.1:0-7500 GCA_000695325.1 Pleurobrachia bachei | reverse complement strand
TGTCTGTCTGTCTGTCTGTCTGTTTGTCTGTCTGTCTGTCTGTCTGTCTGTTTGTCTGTCTGTCTGTCTGTCTGTCTGTTTGTCTGTCTGTCTGTCTGTCTGTCTGTTTGTCTGTCTGTCTGTCTGTCTGTCTGTTTGTCTGTCTGTCTGTCTGTCTGTCTGTTTGTCTGTCTGTCTGTCTGTCTGTCTGTTTGTCTGTCTGTCTGTCTGTCTGTCTGTTTGTCTGTCTGTCTGTCTGTCTGTCTGTTTGTCTGTCTGTCTGTCTGTCTGTCTGTTTGTCTGTCTGTCTGTCTGTCTGTCTGTTTGTCTGTCTGTCTGTCTGTCTGTCTGTTTGTCTGTCTGTCTGTCTGTCTGTCTGTTTGTCTGTCTGTCTGTCTGTCTGTCTGTGTCTGTCTGTCTGTCTGTCTGTCTGTCTGTCTGTCTGTCTGTCCGTCTGTGTCTTAACAACTACGTCTCCCTATTTAGCAGAATGGAGCTTAGAAAGCAGCCTGACAGAAAATCTAAATCCAGGATGGTTGGTGAAGTCCAGGAGGCGGTACTGTGTGACTATCAGGATGTGGGATCCTTTACTCCTCGACCGTTCCTGAAAACAGAGCAAATTATGGTTGATCCTCCCCAGATAAAAACTGAACCAGAAGATTGTAAAGTGTTCCCAGAAGTTGGTGCCAATCCAGGATGCATCAAATGTAAATTGGAGAAGGGAGAGGTAGATTGTAAAAAAGAGACTGGCCTAGTGAAGATGGAACCAGTTTCTCCGGTACCGGATACTTCCTACCCTCGTCTACAATTCCACAAGAGGGTGAGTTATTATTTCAGCATTTTTAATTATTTGGATATGTACAAATTGCTTCCAATTGTAACCCTGATTATTTCAGCTGGGTTGGTAACGAATCTGCAAATTCCGGAAAACAATCCTTGTGATACATCCAATGAATCTCAAAACGGATCAACTGCACTACCAAATGAACAAGTTTCAAAAAAGAGGAAATCTACTGCTGGGAACTCTAAAAAGCGCCAACATAAATGTGAGGAATGTGGTAAAATCTTTATGCATAAAAGTCACTTTGATGCCCATCGAAGAACTCACACAGGTGAACGGCCTTACAAATGTAAGGAATGCGGAAAAGCGTTTACTCATTCTAGTCACCTCACCGATCATCAGAGGATCCATACCGGAGAACGACCTTTCAAATGTAAAGATTGTGGAAAATCGTTTACCAGAGCTAGTCACCTCACCAATCATCAGAAGATCCATACCGGAGAACGACCTTTCAAATGTAAAGATTGTGGAAAATCGTTTACCAGAGCTAGTCACCTCACCAATCATCAGAAGATCCATACTGGAGAACGGCCTTTCAAATGTAAGGAATGCGGAAAATCATTTACTCTATCTGGTCATCTTACAGTTCATCAGAGGACTCACAGGGAACGACCATATCAGTGTGATAAATGTGGAAAGACATTTAGTCAATATTTGAGCCTTAGTAAGCACATGAAGACTCACGACAGGGAAAACAATATCATACCAGAGTGTGCTAGATCAATCTTCGATACAAGTGTTTTATAAAAGGGTGTTTTATTTGAGTTTGACATGATACTTACAAAATTTTGTTTACTAAAGTATTTTGATTTTAATGTTTATCCGTTTATACTCTACGCCTAAAAACGGACAATAAAATTGAAATACTTAAAATATCTACATTTGTTGTCCGTCCTTCTGTCTTTTTTTTAAACAACTCCGTCTCCCTATTTTGCAGAATGGAACTAAGAAAGCAGCCAGACAGAAAATCTAAATCCAGGATGGTTGGTGAAGTCCAGGAGCCGGTACTGTGTGACTATCAGGAAGTGGGATCCTTTACTCCACGACCGTTCCTGAAAACAGAACAAATTACGGTTGATCCTCCCCAGATAAAAACTGAACCAGAAGATTGTAAAGTGTTCCCAGAAGTTGGTGCCAATCCAGGATGCATCAAATGTAAATTGGAGAAGGGAGAGGTAGATTGTAAAAAAGAGCCTGGTCTAGTGAAGATGGAACCAGTTTCTCCGGTACCGGATAATTCTGATGCATCACCTCAAACCTCGTCTACAATTCCACAAGAGGGTGAGTTATTATTTTAGCATTTTTTAATTATTTTGATATGTAATTGCTTCCAATTGTAACCCTTATTATTTCAGCTGGGTTGGTAACGAATCTGCAAATCCCGGAAAACAATCCTTGTGATACATCCGATGAGTCTCAAAACGGATCAACTGCACTACCAAATGAACAAGTTTCAAAAAAGAGGAAATCTACTGTCGGGAACTCTAAAAAGCGCCAACATAAATGCGAGGATTGTGGTAAAATCTTTATGCATAAAAGTCACTTAAATGCTCATCGGAGGACTCACACAGGGGAACGGCCTCACAAATGTAAGGAATGTGGAAAAGCGTTTACCAGAGTTAATCACCTCACCGATCATCAGAGGATCCATACTGGAGAACGACCTTTCAAATGTAAGGAATGTGGAAAATCGTTTACCAGAGCTAGTCACCTCACCAATCATCAGCGGATACATACTGGAGAACAACCTTTCAAATGTAAGGAATGTGGAAAAGCATTTAACAATTCTAGTACACTTGCACATCATCAGAGGATTCATACCGGAGAACGGCCTTACAAATGTAGGGAATGTGGAAAAGCGTTTACTCAATCTGGTGCCCTTACAGTTCATCGGAGGATTCATACCGGAGAACGTCGATACGAATGTGATCAGTGCGGAAAATACTATACCAAAGCTAGTTACCTCACCAATCATCAGAGGATCCATACTGGACAACGTCATGAATGTAAAAAGTGTGGAAAATCGTTTATTGGAGCTAGTGAGCTTATAGTTCATCAGAGGACCCATACAGAAAAGAGGATTTTCAAATGTGAGGATTGTGGAAAAGTGCTTAGTTCATCTGGCAACCTTACGGTTCATCGGAGGATCCATACCGGAGAACGTCGATACGAATGTGAAAAATGCGGAAAATCGTTTGTTAGGGCTAGTCACCTCACCAACCATCAGAGGACCCATACTGGAGAACGGCCTTTCAAATGTAAGGAATGTGGAAAGACATTTGTTCAATCTGCTGGACTTGCACTTCATCAGAGGATCTATACTGGAGAACGGCCTTTCAAATGTAAGGAGTGTGGAAAAACATTCAATCGATCTGACATTCTTAGATCTCATATTAGGATCCACAGCAGCAAAAAGTTGTAGCACTCTTGATCTTTAGTTGGTTATATGAGAACGGATGCAGGAGGAGTTCCGTTCAACTTAGGTGAGACATCTCTTTACCCAGTCTCGCGATCTTAATGTTCACACGAGAAAACACTGAACAGAGTAAAAAGATAAGCTAAATGAGGAAGGTTGAGATGGTGGAAGGGGGTAACAATAAAGAAAAGGTCAAGGTCAACTCTTAGGAGCTTGAGATGCTGTTGGGTACCCATTAGAATAGCTACTCTGATGATTTATTAGAGACGTGAGACTATTTTTTATTTTAATATATTTGTAAGTGTGGAGGCGTTTAATTTATTCATTGTCTGGTGCAAAAATCTCAATCTACCCCTTCCTCCCTATACTATATGATATAATGGTTTCCAATATCCAAATTGCTAAAATTTGACTCAGTCGGCAGATACTTTTATTATCATTCATTTTTATGAATTTTATCACCACACTGTAGTTTTTCTGTCCAATGATATCCCAAGCATATACTACTCTGAAATTTCTAAACTCCCTAAAATTGATGCCTAAAATCTTTCTGCTTCACTCATTCACTCTCCCTTTAGGAGGTCAATTCATGACTGAGCCACCTGCCAAGCGTCAAGCTCGATGCATCGAAGACTATTGTGAGGATCTACGTGCTCTGCTGGTGAAGAGTCCAGACTTCTGGGATTACAAAGCGATAAAGAAAGTTCTCAATAAAATTTCTCGACTTTACTGCACTTGGAAAAATCTCGAGGAACTAGAAGCATCCACCTTCAGATACTCGATTCCCATCCTGATCTCTCGTAAGAACATTCCCCCGGATGTTATTAACATTCTTCTTAAAATTTTGAATCAGCTGGTATATGTATCAGAGTGGACAGTCTCTTATCGCTCTTACGTCGTCGACATTTTCATGCCCATACCAGGCTGCTACCTCCTATCCCTAAAGTTTCTGAACAACACGAGATATAGTCATGAAGTCAAGATTCCACTGTCTGCTGTTGAGAAGGTGTTTCAGTATCTAGAAACTCGATCGTTGAGTAAGAAGACTCTGACTAAAAATGATAAACTGCTCTTCCATGAGCTTGGTACGATGATCCAAGAGTTTTCGCTTGCAGGTGAGAACGAAATAGAGGATTATTTGACCTTGGTTAACTCCGTTGCCGAGTTGAACGTAAAACACCGTTCCTTGCAAGAGGGCATGGTGTTGGATATTGCTGGGATAATTATTACCTCTTTGAGGTTACATTTATGTACGCCGCTGTCAAGTGGTCTGGTTGAAAAGTTAAAGAAAACTCTCGGTGATTTGGTGGAGCATATATCTGTTTTTAACCCGCTTGGCCTACCTAATCTATTCATAGATGTTCATGGTGAAACCAAAAAGTTTTTATACAAGACCGCTGTAGAGAGTAGGAACAAAGCTTTCGCCAATGTTCTCAAAACTAAATATGTTGGTGATAGCTGTGTGGATGTTATTGAGGTAGTTCGAAAGATGAATCGGAAGGGACTACCCATATCTGAAGAGATTTACCAGGCGCTATCTTCTTTCATATCGGAACCCCGTGAACCTATTGAGAACTGGGTGAAAGCTTCACGTGATGCCCTCTATATCTTCCTGGAGAGAGGGAAAATAAGGGTGTCTGAGGAATCCCAAAAGAAACAACTTCACGAAGTCATTATCACATTTCTAGGAGTTCTTCGCGACTTGGATTGTGCCAGTGTATACACCTCCAATGAAACAGTTAAGGAAGTTGCAGCCACGGTTACAAACGATGTAATAGGCTTGGCTGAGGACACAGTGTTCCGTGATCCACTGACTAAAGATCGCATCACTCTTGTCATGGATCTGTTTGCTAAATACGGTACACGGTTCAGAATGTTGTTTCGATATTCAAGTGACCCATTCCAATCTTTACATTGGTACATCAACACACATCACTTCCTAAGCGGTATTGGTCTTCGCCAGATTCACAAGCTACAGAAATCTCGTACTGCTTCCAAGACTTTTTATTTGAACTTTGCGCTTGCGAGAATCCATAGCAGTCAATCTTCATTAATTGAGCTGCGTGAAAATTCTCCTAACGAATATCTGGCAGAACTCTCGGATATTCTACTAGTAGAGGGATGGGAAACTGAGGCGATCCCCCCTCTCGTCTGTCTTCAAACGTTAGAGGTTAGAGAGTCTGATCCACCGGAACTACTTCTCCGATTGTTCCTCTGTCTAGTCCGCTATCTCCAGGGAGTAAAGACTAAATTTGAAGATCCGAGAGAGGTTGAATCTTCCAATAAGGAACAAGTGGAAGGGATGGTAAAAATCGTCGGGGAGGAAGGGGCACCAGGTGTGGAGGTCACCGAAAAAGATCTGTCATCTCCCATTCTGAAAAGTATGCTTACTTCAAGTTTCGAGGAAGGTCTAACTCGAACCATGACCGTTCCCTTAGCCCCTCAATACATCTTGGAGGCCCTCAAGCTGATTCTGGGTGAGGGTGGGAAGGGTGTTGAAGAACATGCGACTCTGAAAGAGGTCTGGGAGTGGTTGTTGCCATGGGCAACGATGTACCAGGTAGACGGAGTGTTCAAATACCTTGTAACGGCGATGAGCGAGACGAAAGATGCTACGATGTCTGATGAGTGGATGGTCGAGTTTGCGATTAGGAGCAAGCACCCTGCCTGGCTAATGTTGATCTCTGACAGATTTCTTCTTATTGAAACCCTAAACCTACCAAATCAGGACCTCATCTTTGCTATAACTGAACTGGTCAACGCTTTAAATGACAAGGAAAATTATCTTGTTAACATTATCAGTTATTTCTGCACTCAACAGTTTTCTGATTCGGATGAACGTGAGCTTGTTCCTAATATTCGTCTTACTCCCACCGACAGACCTTACAAGGGTAAATACTTTGATCAGCCTAATTGTAGTTTTGGGGAAAGTGATGAGTGTGACTCTGAATAGGAGAGGGGACACTACATGGTATTATATCGTTGATAACTGATTCCAGAATGGTGAACAATTTTTTTTACTTTAATTTATAAGTCTTCTTGTTTTTCCCTGCCTGGATGAATGCCGAAGGAATTTGGTTCTGTATTCCCTCTCGCATGGTTTTCCTGGCAGGCCCCTCGGAGAACCGCTTAGAGAACCGCTCCTTCATAAACCACTTCATTGACACGTTTTTTATGAAATGTGTAGCACAGATTGTAGTGTAAATGCAGCTTTCCTGAGCCGCACCTGGATATACCGTTCCTAAGAACAATATCCAGGAACGGTATCCAGGTGCTTCATACGGCAGGGAACATAATACAAATAATATTTTTAGCCTGTATAATTGTGTATGGATATTTCCCATATTTTATAAATTATTTTTACAGCAGTAAATTGTGTTTTTAATCAACTATCTCTTAGAAGCAAACCCCCCTTGCCTAGAATACCCTGCATGCCCAAAAACACAGCCCAACCCACCTCAATTCACCTCAGATCCTACCGCCTACTATACATCACCCTTTAACTTTTTAAATTCGCCCTTTCTTTCTTTTTTTCCAATTCTACTAAAACAACTCCGTCTCCCTATTTAGCAGAATGGAACTAAGAAAGCAGCCGGACAGAAAATCTAAATCCAGGATGATTGGTGAAGTCCAGGAGTCGGTACTGTGTGACTATCAGGAAGTGGGATCATTTACTCCTCGACCGTTCCTGAAAACAGAGCAAATTATGGTAGATCCTCCCCAGATAAAAACTGAACCAGACGATTGTAAATTGTTCCAAGAAGTTGGTACCGATCCAGGATGCATCAAACAGGAAGAAGGAGAGGTATATTGTAAAAAAAGCCTGGTCTAGTGAAGATGGAACCAGTTTCTCAGGTATCCAATAATTCCGATACATTAATTTCACTGGTTTCTACAATTTCACGAGAGGGGAGTTATTCAGGAACAATATGTTTTTCTGGTTTTGCATTTTTCTGCTAATTGCTTCCAATTATAACCCTTATTATTTCAGCTGGGTTGGTAACGAATCTGCATATCCTGGAAAACAATACTTGTGATACAACAGATGAATCTCAAAACGGATCAACTGCACCACCAAATGAGAAAGTTTCAGAGAAGAGGGAGTCTACAACTGCTAACTCAGGAGAAGGTACTTTCGAATGTGAGGAATGCGGTAAAAGGTTATCAACGTCTAGAAGTCGCAGGCGTCACTCTAAGATACATACGGGTGATCAGCCTCATGAATGTAAGGATTGTGGAAAAAAGTTTGCTGAGTCTTGCAATC
>AVPN01002851.1:0-11558 GCA_000695325.1 Pleurobrachia bachei | reverse complement strand
ACAGGTTGCAACACCGTTCTGTCGTACGGCAGAGTTTGGTACGCTATAACTTAGAGCCACACACACACCCAAATCATACTAAAAGTATTCCCCATATTTCTACAGGGGTTGGTGGTTGAAGACATGCCCATGTCACGGGGCTCAGAACTGATGGTAACTGCAGATGAGTTTGCTGATGTTCAAGCAGCTGCGTATGGTGGAGCAGCTAAATCTAAATCTGCTAACAAGTATGTTTATGGGAGGTTTCGAATTTTTTAATTAATTCTAAATGGGTTTCATAGACACAGGAGGCATAATTAGAGTTGGCAGTATTAGTTCTAGACTCTAGTTCAGCAGGACACAATTCTCCTATTTTCCCAACATTTGGTATTCCCGATCAGGAAGAAAGGAGAGCAGACGAACATCAAGTTTGATGATGGTGGTGAACCGTACAGCACCAGCTACAAGTCCCACTACCCAATAATACCTGGCAAGGCACGAACCAGCAAAAAACGAGGTACATATTTGTTTCTGCATCTGAAATATTGTGTTTTATGAACCACATTCTCCCCTGTGCTCAAATTGATTCGGAATAGCATAACTAACTTACTTAGTTCTTTCACCTCCGTCCTTCCCTCTAGATGCGGCCATTGATTTCGGTGCTAACCGCTACATGGCTACCTCCTATGGATCCCACTTTACCGAGAAGAAGTGTCTTGTACCAACCCTAGCTCAGCTGGATCAGTACACTTTCAAGGAAGTGGCAAAGGGTCATCAAGTGTACGAGGTACGTGCAGGATTTCCCTGAATTTTGGAGGGTTAGAGGGTGTCATTTCTGTTTCTGATATTGTCTCACGAACATCGCGACAGATCATTATTATGAATGAATGACAAACCGTTATCTAATTCTAAATTATTCCTCCCCCAGATTAACTGCGGATGTCCACCGAAGGGTAACTGTGGATGTACGCCACCCCCAACCCCTGCCGTTGCAGTATAAAGATAACACCAAGAAGAAGAAGATGATGAAGAAGTGCTGAAGTGCCGCGTGAGGGCGTTCGAGACGAATTTCGAGCAGTATGGTAAAGTTTGAAACACGAGAATTAGAAAAAAGAACTATTTTAGTACAGTCTTGATGCAATGGTGATGCCTGGATTCTCCTCCGAAGGGAGGGGATAGGAGAATATGTTTAGGTCCCGGCCAATGACCCAATGTGACTGTAAATGTAATTTAAACATTGTTTACAGTCAGGACTTCTAGTTCTTTCACTTTCAGGCAGTGAACTTGAAAGTTGAGGTCTGGCCAGATCTGCACTGGTTATCATTGTGAGATTGTGACATTTTGTTTTGGAAACTGTTGAGTGTTGTGATAGTGTTGGGTTCTTTTATAGTTCATGTATATGGTCCGTTTTCAACTGTTTCCCCGTAATTTTGTATTTATTCTTCCTTCTCAACGGCGCTCGCGATCAAATTCTTATTGCGATGCAAAATTGAGCCGCGCGAATAGAATCTCTGGCACAGCTGCGCAAGGCCTGAAATTTTACATTTAAAAAAACCGCGACCGTTCCAAAAAATCCAATTCGCACTTTGAAAAGCGCTGCCTTATCCCTGTGCGCGTGACGGGGGGCTAGCAACGTTCGCCAAATTCGCACTTTTCAAAATTTAAGGTCTCTTTGTTGTCTTTCCAGAATTCAGGCCGTTAACTCTTTCCTCTCAACGCATTTTCGTTCTTCAAAACCATCAAAACAGTCCGAGGGAAATTAACCCGTTGAAACAAACAATGGCAGCTCAAAAATGACCGCGACACAACAGAAGCTCGATGAATTTGAGCTACTTGAAAGTATCTACCCTGAATTTACTGAAGTAGACACTGAAGATAGAGCTAAATGTGTGGAATTAGCATCCAATCCATGCGAGTGCCCTGTCTTGAGACTGCACTTGAATTTCTCTGTCTTAAAACTGTGCGTAGAGCTCCCGAGTGGCTATCCAGAATGTGAGGCTGCTGAACTCCGGTTTGAATGGACAAATCTATCGACTAATCAAGAAAATGAACTTCTACAACAACTAACGGACATTTCAACAGATTCTTTAGGAGAGGGATCTCTTTTGACGATAGTTAGTGCGGTAACAGATTACATTGACTCAATCAGCAGTGATTCCTGTGAAGAAACAGTGACTCCAGATGTAACAGTGTCCCTAAATCGATTGTGGTACTACGCCCATCATATATACAGCAAGGAAAAACGAAGTAACATGGTGAAATGGTCCAGGGAGCTCGATCTAACTGGTTTTATCCTACCTGGGAAACCTGGTGTAATTTGTATTGAGGGGAGTGTTGCTAACTGCAGGGAGTTTAATGTTCGAGTTCGGGCTATGAACTGGCAACTGTTGAAGCTTCAGCACGATGAGAGAGAACTGGAGGGAAGGTTATTCACTGATTTTGGAGAGATGATATTTGATGTACATGGCAGGGCCAATAACCACCAAGATTTAGGGCAGTTTAGGACTTTCTTAGAGGACAAACAACTTGGCGAGATTTTCACAATTTTATTTGGGTTTTAGTATTTCGATTTACACCTTAGCTGATGTATCTTTTTCACCAACGCCTGCCAATAACAATATTCAATTCTTATAGCGAAACATGTTTAAGTTTACGGGAAGTTCTGAATTCCGACAAGTCTTGATCCTCTCCCTGTTATCTGGTAAACCGGTTACTATCGAGGAAATCAGGAAACTGGAAGATGACCCAGGTCTATTGGAGCATGAGATCACTCTACTCAAACTGCTGAATGAGATAACCAATGGTAGTAAGACAAAAGTAAACGAAACTGGAACAAGGGTTGTTTTTCATCCGGGATTCATTATTGGAGGTATGTAGTCAAGAACTTGTTTTGGTCAAACCCAAGAGGGTCGAGCATGGCAACTAATGTCAAGAACGCCAATTTAATTGAAGTGGTTTTCACTAAGTGTTGTGAAAACTATCGTGATGACACATATCCTCATTTTCAGGTGATGTAGACTTTGACTGTGGGACATCAGTACCCCTATCGTATTTTCTTGAAGTTCTTATCTGCCTGGCACCTTTCGCTAAAAAGAAATTTAACATAACCCTTCACGGAATAACTCATGGATTTGATTACATAAACGTAAGAACAAAACATATTCTCCCTTCTGTTGAAACACCCGTGTTTGTAAATTTCTATTCTCCCTTTTATAAATGACGCAATATGTATAATATGTTCTTTCTATCTCCTCTCTATCTCTTCCCTTACTCGTATAATAACCCCATTTCTCTAGGTTGATACCGTGAAACAAGTGACAATGAGTTACTGCCAAAAGCTGGGGCTACACAGTGCAGAGTTGGAGATATCAAAACGTGGATTTCCACCCCTGGGAGGTGGTACAGTTCGGTTTTCCTGTAATACCCTGAAAATTATAAAACCTCTACACTGGACAGATCCTGGAAAGGTACAGATTTCTGAGTTTCGGAAGAAAAGGAGCTGTTTCTCAATCATTTTTTTCGTATTTGTACTTGGTCACTTTTCTTCAGCAGACATGGTAAAACTTCAATTTTCTAACTGCTAACATTCTACCCCGCCCAATTAGATAAAAAAGATACGAGGGGTTGCAAGTTGTAGTCGGATGTCTCCCGCCACAAACCCACGAGTCATTGATAGTTGCAGGGGGATTCTAAATGCGTTCATTCCTGATGTATACATCTACAATGAACATCTAAAAGGGGCGAACTCTGGAAAGTGAGTAACTTTTTTATCGCTGGGAATAATCATCTGCATTTTCAAATCGATTAATATTAGTCAAAGGAACGGAAGGAAGTAAACTACTGATATAAACGAAACTAGGTCGGGAAGCTTTACACTAATTCCCACGGTTAATGTTAAACTCCATTCTCTCTCAGGTCATCTGGACACAGTTTAACGTTATTCACAGAGAGTACAACAGGTGTAGCTATCTGTGCTGATTGCACAGCCCAGCCTCAGACACTGCCTGAAAACCTTGCTACAGAAACTACCCACCAGCTACTTGGTTAGTATTGATTATTGAAATTATAATTAATCTATACAGGTTCGATTATAAATTTATCCTTCATCTACGAATCCACGTCAATTTATATTTCCGTTGTTATATTTACTGATTCATCTGTCGAAAAAAAAGTTAAATTTTAAGCACACCCAAATCCTCCACAGATACGATTCACACCGGCGGTTGTGTTGACTCAACTCACCAATACCTGGTTTTACTATTCATGGCTCTAACCCAATCAAATGTTTCTACCCTGCGCTGTGGCCCCCTAACTCCCTTCTCAATATCATTCCTTCGAAACCTGAAGTTGTTCCTCGGGGTGGTGTTCAAGATTAAAGTTGAGTCAGAGGAGGGAGAGGAGAGTGGAGTTAGGAAAGGGTTGAATTCTTTACTGCTCCTCTCTTGTCTAGGAGCTGGCTTTGAGAACATGAATCGGTCAATGACGTAGTGAGGGAGTGGGCTATGACGTAACGTGTTGTTCTGAGGGATCTTTTAAATCGGTTTTATCTAATTTATTGAACTTTTATTACCAGATTGTAACAGCTTTTAAATTGAGTTTGCATTCATATCTCGCCTTCTTCTTTCTTTTTTTACACCCTTTGCACACATTCCACACCATCTCTCACTCCCACTATTCACACTAGGTCTACACCCCACCCACCCACAAATCATGTCAGAAACCCCAGCTGCGGGATCATCCTTCGACAAACAATCCCTGATTGACGCTGGAATGCTGAAACAAACCGACGAAACTGTCGGATCATTCTCAGATGCACCTAAAACAAAATACCAAATGGAGAAAGATAACGAGCCCACTCCCGTTGACTCGACCCTTGTACAAACCCTCCTTGACCACTCCTCTACATTCCGATCTCGTACCGCTATCCCAATGCCCCTCCTATTTGATCTCTACGAAGAAGTGTATGATGCCCTGTTGGAACTGCTCGACTGTTACATGACAATGTCAGGGTGTTGCGGGTCTGAGGACGAGGAATGCGAATCAAGGCTGAAAGATGTGAGGATTGCGCTGGCAAAAGTAGCCGAGTACATAGGGAAGGATTGTGCTAATTTGAAGCCTCACGAGTACACTGAGAATAAGATTTATGCTGATGCGAAAGCGGCGATTATCAATAATTATGAAGTGCCTGATTGTGTTTCTGAGACTGATAGCTTGTTGGAGAAACCTACTGGAGACACCGCTGTGTAATGTGTGCAGTATTAGACATTAGTACAGGTCGTGCTGCAGTATTAGTACAGGCTGTGCTGCACGGAATTAATTTCTGTACATTACAGTTTGCACCGGAAAGTACATACACACACGGAACTGAGCTACTGTAATTGCTAGCAGCAGCAGTAGAGAAATTATTGGTGATGCCATATATGGTAATGGCTTTGTCCTAATATGGCAGTGTGGAATGTGAAGGAAGGTGACAGTGTAAAGTGGTCTGATAAGGACGGATTCATCACTGTCGTGAAGTATCAAGTTTCAGAACTCATTATAACAAATTCACAGTTAAATTTTTCATTTCTACACATTTGTTTCATGTTTAGTTTTACATCTTGCCCCCAATTTTATTACCTCTATACTAACATCCGGTACTCTCTTTCAGACCCAATTGTTCATTTTGCCCCATTACCCCAAGCGCTCCCTTCCTGTTATAAACTCCTCTCCTCATTTCTTTGTCCTATCCACCCCCTTTCTTTGTAACGCCCGATAGTAACAACCCTCTCTTCCTAACTCGCAATTCTCTAATTCCACCCCTCATCCCTGTACAGTTAGCAAAATGTCAGCAGAGTATACGTTTACAAAAGAGCGGCTGAAAAACGGTCCATTTGATCTGCCATGTCCGGAGCAGAAGCCCTTGTCAGAGCTCAGTCAGGCTCTCTTCAGACTATTCAACTATATTGTGGTAGATTGGTGCTTGGGGAACCGGAGAACTTTTCTAAATGTTGCCTTTAGAGAGAGTAAGTTCTTTAACAAATCATAATCTCTTTATCATCCTCTACTCCCCACAAATCCAGACAGTCTGCACAACCCTTCCCAGATATCTGATATTTACTTTCAACTTTCACCCCACTACCTACTCACCCCTGCAGTAACCCTATATAATACTCACTCCTCTCCCCACCGCCAGGTACCCCGGACGACAATGCGATGGATCTTGTTATCAGCGTCTCTAACACGGACCACTACATCAAGAAGAGTGACCTGGATGACCTCTTCTCAGAATGTCACACACTCCTCCCTTTTCTCGGATATCGAGTTAGGAAACCATCTCTAATCGTCAGCGGGTCCCTCTCCTCGCACGTTAACCACTTTCACCACCTTTGGGTGACGCCCAGGGGAGTCCTAACACATGAACAACCAGTGTTGCGGCGGTTAATTAACAGTGCTGCCATGCATATTGTCATGGATTTCAGGAGTGATGTTACTATGAGCCTAATTAGGAACACCATCTTTTACTACCTAATGAGGCTGGATTTGGGGTGCAGTGAGAACCTCATTATCGACTTCAAGTTCTCCTCGGGGCCTCCCTTTTTGAAGAGTCCTAATGCAGATATCCCCAGATGGAACAACCATCCTGTAGGTCAGGTCTATATCAAGGAGTGTTGGCATTGCAATGCTTGTAGGATCCAGACCACTAAACCCCGACCAATCACAATTCAGGGTCACGAGATGACGGTGAGGTTGGCTGTTAGAAAGTGTTATGGGGTCAGTGTGAAGTGCGCTGATAGAGCAATGGCTAACTCTTTTACAGTCCTCGGTCCGGCATCCCTACCAGTTAATTATACAACAGACACGGACTTCCAAAAGATGTCTGATAGGTTTTTAAAGAGTTGGAAAGGACCCTCTCCGGGCCATCTCATTTTGGTGTTTGAATGTCCGCTAACCTACGCAACTCTACACAGAATTATGGGAGCCCTCCGTGAATCATGCGTCCAGGCGTTTACTAAAGTTGCACCTGTGCTAAGAAGCTCGTTAAAACGAATTATTGCTAAAACATCCACCCCTCACACCACGGTTGAGCTGGCCAGCGCTGCACACAGTCTAGCTGTTGATATAGCAGATGTGGTATTGGAAAGTGAGCATGAAGAGTTCAAGAAGACTGTTGTTAAACTCCTGCCATCTGCATTTCACAGTAAATTGTTAGCGGGCACTATCCAGGATGTGGGTGCTAGAAACGGACTTGTGACGTCACAGAGAAGTAATGTGACGTCATCAAATGTGACGTCATCAAATGTGACGTCATCATCATCATCGTGTCCGCCACCGTCAAAAAAAGCTAGGATTATGGAGGAGAGAAGTCAGCCCTCTTCTTCCTCTTCCTCCTCCTCGCCATTCCACAGTACTAGTTCCAGTTCATCACACTGTAAACCACCTCCCTCCCCTCCCTTGCCAGAAACTGAGTGTATAGTAGTGGGTGGGTTCTCTCTCACCCCCACACTTGAACCCTCCTCACGGGACGCTTTGGACGACTTCGAATCACTCGTGTGAAATTAGGAAATATGTTAGGACTTTTTCTGTGTGTTAATTGTATGCATGTTTGTGTATGAGAAAACATGTTACACCATCCCAATACTGCTGTTCGCTGTGTGTGTGTTAAGGTGTGATATGTATGATAAAGATAGATTCATGATCAAACGCTATCATTGTATGTATAGTAGTTTGATACATTTTAACTGTATTGTGTGTACAAGATATTAAAAGTACTCATTTAAGTACACAATGTTTGGTACTTTTCTCTGGTACCCTGTTTTAGGATCGTGTACTATAAATGTACACTTTATCGTGTATACTACCAATGTACACTTTATGTACACATTATAACGTCACAATTGTATGGAGAGAGCGTGGGAAAATAGAAGATTAAAAGTTTTAAAATATGGTTAAAGTAAGAGTGGCGCGCCGTGTTTTCTCACAAAACTTGGTGGATGAATGGGGAGTACCATCAGGACCACTGGAACGGTATCGATAATTTCCAATTCTGTCGCGTTCATTAGTTATGACGTAATATGTTCATTATTTCAACTTTCAAAAATATGCTCCTCAGAAAAATAGGTGCATTGTGGATTGAAATGGATGCTTGCATCGTGTTCAGCGTCAAAAAATAGCCGGGGTACCAAATTTTGGTGTCTCTACCTTGTCTGAGACGCGAGATATTGACAAATATAAAAAACGACCAAATTGGGTGCGAGAGAGATTGTTACTTTTGGGTGCGCGCACAAACAACTAGCACCCAAAATACACAAACTCTCTTTCTCTCATTTTTGGTCGTTTTCGATAATTGTCGATATCTCGCGTCACAGACAAGGTAGAGACACCAAAATTTGGTATCCCGGCTATTTTTTGACGCTGAACACGATGCAAGCATCCATTTTAATCCACAATGCACCTATTTTTCTGTAAAGCATCATTTTGAAAGTTGAAATAATGAACATATTACGTCATAACTAATGAACGCGACAGAATTGGAAATTATCGATACCGTTCCAGTGGTCCTGATGGTACTCCCCGTTCATCCACCAAGTTTTGTGAGAAAACACGGCGCGCCACTCTTACTTTAACCTCTTTCTGCTAACATCTGGTACGCTCTTTCATATATATTGCCCCATTACCCCAAGTGCTCCCTTCCTGTTATAATCTCCTCTCATCTTTTCTTTGTCTCTCCTTCACCAATCTCCATCCCCTTCCTTTGTAGCTCTTGGTTGTTATATACCCCAATATTCATAACTCACAATTCTCTAACTCCAGCCTATTTCCCTGTCTACAGTTAGCAAAATGTCAGCAGAGTACACGTTTACAAAAGAGCGGCTGAAAAATGGTCCATTTGATCTGCCATGCCCGGAGCAGAAGCCCTTGTCAGAGCTCAGTCAGGCTCTCTTCAGACTTTTCAATTACATTGTCGTGGATTGGTGCTTGGGGAACAGGAGAACGTTTCTAAATGTCGCATTTAGGGAGAGTAAGTTCTGTAACAAATCACAATATTTCTGAAGTTGTTTCTCTCCCCACAAATCCAGACAGCCTACATTATCAATCCCTTCCCAGATACCTGATATCACTTTCAACTTTGTTCACTCCACGGCCCACTCACCCCAAGTACCTCCACTAGTATACTCACTTCTGACTCCTCACCTCTCCCCTGTCAGGTACCCCAGACGACAACGCAATGGATCTCGTTATCAGCGTCTCTAACACGGACCACTACATCAAGAAGAGTGACCTGGACGACCTCTTCTCCGAATGTCACACCCTCCTCCCTTTTCTTGGATATCGAGTCAGGAAACCATCTCTAATCGTCAGTGGGTCCCTCTCATCCCATGTGAACCACTTTCACCACCTTTGGGTGACGCCCAGGGGTGTGCTAACACATGAACAACCTGTGTTGAGGCGGTTAATTAATAGTGCCGCCATGCATATTGTAATGGATTTCAGGAGTGATGTTACTATGAGCCTGATAAGGAACACCATCTTTTACTATCTAATGAGGTTGGATTTGGGGTGCAGTGAGAACCTCATTATTGACTTCAAATTCTCCTCGGGTCCTCCCTTTTTGAAGAGTCCTAATGCAGACATCCCAAGATGGAACAACCATCCCGTGGGTCAGGTCTATATCAAGGAGTGTTGGCATTGTAACGCTTGTAGGATACAGACGACCAAACCCCGGCCCATTACAATACAAGGTCATGAAATGACGGTTAGGTTAGCGGTTAGGAAATGTTATGGGGTCAGTGTTAAGTGCGCTGATAGAGCCATGGCTAACTCTTTTACAGTCCTTGGTCCGGCATCACTACCAGTTAATTATACAACAGATACTGACTTTCAAAAGATGTCTGATAGGTTTTTAAAGAGTTGGAAAGGTCCCTCACCGGGTCATCTCATTTTGGTGTTTGAATGTCCACTTACCTACGCAACTCTACACAGAATTATGGGAGCCCTTCGTGAATCATGCGTCCAGGCGTTTACCAAAGTTGCACCTGTGCTAAGAAGCTCGTTAAAACGAATCATTGCTAAGACATCCACCCCCCACACCTCAGTTGAACTTGCCAGCGCTGCCCACAGTCTGGCTGTTGATATAGCAGATGTAGTGTTGGAAAGTGAGCATGAAGAGTTCAAGAAGACTGTTGTTAAACTCCTACCATCTGCATTTCACAGTAACTTGTTAGCGGGCACTATCCAGGATGTGGGCGCTAGAAACGGACTTGTGACATCACAGAGAAGTAACGTGACGTCATCACAAGCTGTTACGTCATCAGGATCTATGACGTCATCAAATGTGACGTCATCAAATGTGACGTCATCGTCGTGTCCTCCACCATCAAAGAAAGCTAGGATTATGGAGGAGAGAAGTCACCCCTCCTCTTCCTCAGCTGTAGTCCCTACCTCTTCCTCCTCGCCATATCACAGTACCAGTTCGTCACACTATAAACCACCTCCCTCCCCTCCCTTGCCAGAAACTGAGTGTATTGTAGTGGGTGGGTTCTCCCTTACACCCACTCTAGAACCCTCATCACGGGACGCTTTGGACGACTTCGAGTCACTCGTGTGAAATTAGGAAAGGTGTTAGGACTTTCTGTGTGTGTGTTAATTGTATGCATGTTTGTGTTGGAGAATACATG
Organism: Pleurobrachia bachei; assembly: GCA_000695325.1. Lineage (NCBI taxonomy): Eukaryota > Metazoa > Ctenophora > Tentaculata > Cydippida > Pleurobrachiidae > Pleurobrachia > Pleurobrachia bachei. The sequence goes on along the minus strand of AVPN01002851.1, from coordinate 921 downwards.
TTACACCATCCCAATACTGAGCTGTTCGCTGTGTGTGTTAAGGTGTGATATATGATAAAGATAGATTCATGATCAAACACTATCATTGTATGAAGTTTGATACATTTTAACTGTATGTGTGTACAAGATCTATAAGTACTCATTTTAGTACACAATGTTTGGTACTATTGTCCGGTACCCTGTTTTAGGATCGTGTATACTATAAATGTACACTTTATCACACATGTTCTGACGTCACAATTGTATGGAGAGAGCGTGGGAAAATAGAAGATTAAAAGTTTTAAAATGTAAATATATGTGTAAGAAATTGGATGGTTAAAACAAAACGGGATGTGTTATTATATTATTCTCTCTGATGAATGAGAAAGATTCGCTGATTATGGATTAAATATAAACTGGTTTCTGTTGTAACTACTTAACCCTTCCTAACCTCACCCCTGGCTCCCCCAAGCTTCTTCTATCTCTCTGATCTCTCCCATTTTATCCAACTCTCCAATCCCCCACTTTTCAGTTTTCCCAATGTATCTGCCTCGTGCCCTCCATTTATAGCTGTACATACATAACCACTCAACTCCCTCCATCCCTCTCTCTCTACCACACTCCCTCTCCACACTCCCTCTCCACTACCACACTCCCTCTCCAGTTTCCCTCCCACTCATATCCTCTCTCTCCCACTCCCCTCCCTCCTTCCCTCCCTCTCTAGGTTGATGGCAGCGGCAGCTATCTCCTCTGATGACTCCACACCACTTGAGCAGGAGGGAGGTATCCATGAGCTAGAAGATGAAGTTGTCTCCGGTTTGACTCGCAGGTCTTCTACTATGACCCTCAGGTAGGGCGCGGCGACACTGAAACAGTGGCAAACTCTGTCCAGCGCGCGCTGTGTGTGTGTGTGTGTGTGTGTGTGTGTGTGTACCATCCGAC
>AVPN01002850.1:0-11590 GCA_000695325.1 Pleurobrachia bachei | reverse complement strand
CCCCGCTTGATCTACCCCCACTCTTGAGTCTTGATCTACCGAACTCTCACAGAGCGTGTGAGCCACACGACGTGACCCCTCTTCCAACTCATTCCCTCGCGCTCATTGTCCCCTAAAACCCGACTCGCCCACAGTCCCTACTTCTAATCCTGCTCACTTCTTTCTTAGCCCCACTCCCACTCCTAACATCTCCCTATTTCAGATGCTGCGCTCAGTGGGCGCCAGGAAGATGACAGGGCCCGTGAACAACGAGAGAACGCCATCCGAGATCGGATCATTGAGCGATACGGACAGGTAGTTAACAGACAGAAACTAGCACAGGTTCCAGTTAATTAGTCGGTTAATTATACTAATTAGTCGGTTACATCATGTTGTTTTGGAAAGCCGAAAGAGACATGAAATATTGCACACACGCATATTGTCAATTAATCTTGTTTTGAATTTGTTTGTCTGTCCTACATCACACTCTCTCGTTCTATGTGGTTAGCAGAGGAAATACTCGATTTGTATCTTGGTGTTAGAGATGGAGAAGGACAGGGAGAGGAAGAGTGAGAGTGAGAGACAGAGTGGGAGAGATAGAGTGGGAGGAAGAGAGAGTAGGAGACAGAGATAGAACTCGTGTTCACATGGGGTGGGGTATCATTTTTCTTCTCTCGATTGCATTCACACGGAACATTTCTCCTTCCTGATTTGTCTCTTTCTTTTATCTCTCCCTCTTCTTTTTCGTCTCCCCCGCATTTCCCTCTCTTTTCTCACATCCCTGCATTTTTTCCTTCTCTTTTCGCATCCCTCTTTACTGGTCGAGCTCCCAATACCATATTCAATAACAATCTTTCACCTTAAAACCCGGTGCATGTTTTTGCTATAGATCTGTGATCGCTAAGAAACACCACACCTCTCCCTGTATCACTAACACCAAACCTCTCCATACAGGGTCGTAGCCGAACAGATGATATAGAGCCATGGGAGGAACCAGAAATATCCTATTATCATTCCAAGGATAAATATGGCTTCATTCAGTAAGTCAGAGAGAGGGAGGGAGATAGGCAGAGACAGATAGAAAGCTGTATCATGCACATTAGACTGACAATTATTATTGTTTACCTCCTGATTTGTACATTCCTGATGAAGGCATTCCTCCCCCCTCTCACTCTCTCACTCACTACTCCCTCTTACTCCTCTCCCTCTCTCACTAAACGGGTTTACATCACCCCGCTTGATCTACCCCCACTCTTGAGTCTTGATCTACCGAACTCTCACAGAGCGTGTGAGCCACACGACGTGACCCCTCTTCCAACTCATTCCCTCGCGCTCATTGTCCCCTAAAACCCGACTCGCCCACAGTCCCTACTTCTAATCCTGCTCACTTCTTTCTTAGCCCCACTCCCACTCCTAACATCTCCCTATTTCAGATGCTGCGCTCAGTGGGCGCCAGGAAGATGACAGGGCCCGTGAACAACGAGAGAACGCCATCCGAGATCGGATCATTGAGAGATACGGACAGGTAGTTAACAGAAAACAGAAACTAGCACAGGTTCCATAGTTAGTTAATTAGTTGGTTAGTTATACTAATTAGTCGGTTATATCTTTTTGTTTTGGAAAGCCGAAAGAGACATTACATAATATATTCACACACGCATATTGTCAATTAATCTTGTTTTGAATTTGTTTGTCTGTCCTACATCACACTCTCTCGTTCTATGTGGTTAGCAGAGGAAATACTCGATTTGTATCTTGGTGTTAGAGATGGAGAGAGTGAGAGGAAGAGAGAGATAGAGAGTGAGAGATAGAGAGTGGGGGAGGGTGAAATAGAGATAGAGAGTAGCTGAGACAGAGAGTGAGATAGAGAGTAGCTGAGACAGAGAGTGAGATAGAACTCGTGTTCACATGGGCTATCATTTTTCTTCTCGATTGCATTCACACGGACCATTTCTCCTTCCTGATTTGTCTCTTTCTTTTATCTCTCCCTCTTCTTTTTCGTCTCCCCCGCATTTCCCTCTCTTTTCTCACATCCCTGCATTTTTTCCTTCTCTTTTCGCATCCCTCTTTACTGGTCGAGCTCCCAATACCATATTCAATAACAATCTTTCACCTTAAAACCCGGTGCATGTTTTTGCTATAGATCTGTGATCGCTAAGAAACACCACACCTCTCCCTGTATCACTAACACCAAACCTCTCCATACAGGGTCGTAGCCGAACAGATGATATAGAGCCGTGGGAGGAACCAGAAATATCCTATTATCATTCCAAGGATAAATATGGCTTCATTCAGTAAGTGAGAGAGATAGAGAGGGAGAGGGATAGAGAGATAGAGAGAGATAGAGAGAAATGGGGAGATAGATAGAGAGATAGAAAGGTAGGATGAGAGCTACTAATATTGTTCCTACAGCCGTATCATGCAACTTAGACAATATTTAGTTTTTGTTTACCTCCTGATTTGTACATTCCTGATGAAGGCATTCCTCCCCCCTCTCACTCTCTCACTCACTACTCCCTCTTACTCCTCTCCCTCTCTCACTAAACGGGTTTACATCATCATTTACTTGATATGAGGTTGAGAGAGAAAGTAAGACGCAGATAGAGAGAGAAGGGAGAGAGAGAACTTGTCTCTCCTTGACATTTGACAGCGCCACACACACATCAAGCGACACGCGCCCCGGACACTTTTGTAACTGTAAGTAGCGCGCGACCATATTGTCCATGTGCAAAGACAACATTCACGCATCGCTATACATCGGATATATGTAGAAACATACATTCACTGACACCCCCCTTACTGACCGATAAAGTGTACATTAATTACCGCGAATATGCTGAATAACAGTTTCTCTCTTCAACAGTGATAAACCAATACCTATGGAAGCGGTTGACAAGAAAACGTTAGAAAAGATGCAAGCGAAAGAGAAGAAATGGTTTAAAATGGTGCAGGAGTGGGAGAAATCAGAGCAAGAACCGGCCGATCTCAAATCTCGTATTTGGAAGGGTTGTCCTAATTCTCTGAGAGGGAGGGTGTGGCCCCAACTTCTCAAACTACAGCAGATCAAGGAGATTAATGAGAAAGCGCTCGGTCCTGATTTATATGAGGTGAGTTAAACGGCCCTCTAAATATTTGGTAGCCCATGCTACTTATACTATCCCAATATTGAATATCCCATACAAAGTGTAAAGATGGATTGCTACTCTACGAATAAATCTGTAAAGATGAAGTTCCTAAAACCCGTATTTTCCCGCAGCGAATGAAGCAAACTTCGAAGAAACGGTCATCACACCGAGATATTGTCCAAATTGATCTGGATATACATCGAACATTCAGAAATCATGAGATGTTTCAATTGAAATATGATGTCATGTAAGTACACCATGTTATTATGGGGATCCCAATCGGTACCCTAATAGTGAAGGATGGTTTTTTACTACTTTAGAGCTGAACCACACTTCAATAGTGTAGTGACGTCATTTTGGAATGTGTTATATTCTGTTACCCTAACAACCCTCTCACCCCTCTTTATTCCCCAGGCAACCCTCTCACCCACCTCTTTGTTACCCTAGCAACCATCTCACCCTCACTTTGTTCCCCAGGCAACAGAAACTCTTCAACGTGCTCTCAGCCTACTCTGTCTTCAACACCTCAGTGGGGTACTGCCAAGCCATGTCCTCTCTCGCTGCTTTCCTTCTAATGTATCTGAAAGAAGAGGAGGTGTTTTGGGCTCTGACATCCCTTCTCCGGTCCGCCAAATACCAAATGAACAACCTGTATGTTCAGGATCTGGAGAAACTCCACCGGCTAATTGATCACCATCTTATTCTACGGAAAAAGTTTACACACACAGTACACAAACACTTAAAAAAACAAGAATTCATACCGAGTTTGTATGTGACAAGGTGGTTTATGAAAAACTTCCTCGACTCGGTACCTTTCTCTCTCAATCTCCGTATGTGGGATATTTTCCTGTATGAGGGGGAGGAAATCAGTATAGCAATGAGTCTTTGTATCCTGAGAACGTTCAAGAAAACATTGGTGAAGTTGAATATGGAACAACTACAAGAGTTCTTCCAGGTCTTACCCGAGAAACAGGTATTTATTAGTACTGCAAAATTGTTGTTTTCTTTAATTATTCTTTAGTCAACCAAGGCTAAACTTTCACATTCTAACCCTCTATCCCCCTTCCTCAGCTTGACGAGGAGAAGCTACTAGATAACCTGATGGAGATCCTCTCAGAACTACGTCGCAGTAGGATGTCAGTTTTAGCACCATTACCGCCCATCCAACCCGTCCGGACCTCTGAATCCATGTCCACTTTACCCTCGAACAAGGTGAAAAAGCGGAAAAACCGGGACAGTGGCGACAAGAATGGGACAATGCCATCCATGCACATGACGTCATTATGATGAATAACACTGCTCCTCACAATGTTGTAACAATGTGTTTGTTTGTGTGTTTTAAAAATACATGTAGTGTGACGTCACGCGATATATCTGTGATCACGTGATATATCTTTGACGTCATGTGTCACGTGATATATCTGTGACGTCACGCGTCAAGTGATATATCTCTCTCGGTTCAATGATGGGTAGCTGAACAGTACTACGGGGTGTTATTGTGTGGTTAAAGTACACTGTGTGTGTGGAACAGCGCATGAAAACATTAGTTTTTTGTCTCTCGTGAAGATCTGTGTGTGTTTCTACATTCCTTGTGTGTGTGTGTGTGTGTGGGGTGTGATAGACTAGATATTAGCGTGGTGTGATTTGGTGTGATATGTCATGTGTGAACCCACAGTTTGTGTGATGTGTCGTGTGTGACATTTTGTTTTTGCAGCAGTTTAATAATCATAATGATAATGGAACAAATGGATGTGATAGTGATGTGATAATGCCCATTTATGAGACAACGGTGTGAGAGATGGTGTGAGTAGTATCTCAATGTGCATCCCCCAATCTTGCATGCCCCTCTCTTTTCTTCTCTCTAATTATTATCGTCTAATTATTGTCTTATCTGTCAAATGTAACATGTGTGTACTAATTACTGCATGTTAACGTTACTAATGAATCCCTCGATCTTCCTACGTTTCTTTTATCAAGCAAGTCTTTTGTTTAAAAACTCATTTCTTTTCGCCAGTAACAAACGAGGATTGGACACTTGTGTTCTCTTCTTTTCTGTCACTCTTCAAAAATTTAGTTTTCCGATTCTTCTCTTCTTTTTTGGGGCATGCAAGATAATTGCACATTGATTACTCCACCCCTTATGTCATGGTTACCATACTGTTACCATGGTGAGCATACTATACTGTGTTGCCATGCTATGCCGTTTCCATGGTTACCATACTGTTACCATGGAATAAGAAAAATGCAACTAAACACAGCTCTCCTTTCTCTCTCCTCCTTCCAGGTTAACAAAGTCAAGTTGGCCAGACGTTGACATTAAACACACAAACACAGTGAGAATAACTACAAGTTACTGCTGATCAGAAAGTGTCCTTGACTCCCTAGTTACCATGGTTACCACCTGACTCTATCTTAATTCCTTGACGTGACAATAACAATGCAAATGTATGTGTTAAGACATGATTATACCTATTACAGCTCGGGTTGACAGAGTCACTGATTGAGACGCCTAATTCACACCTTGACATCAATATAATACACCCACCGACTCAGAGACAAGGATCATATTGACAGTTTTAATTTCAAAGAATGAAAGTTTGTGTGTGTGAATGTGTGAGGGTATAATTGGTGATTGCTGAATCGTGGGGGAAAGAATCTGAGAATGCTAACCAAGGGGATTCTAAGTGTGCGATTCAGGGGGATCGGAGTTATGGTTTTTTACAATGATTACTTTAACCCTTTTTGTGTGTGAGAGAGTGTGTGAGTTTGTGCGCGTGTGAGAGTGTGTGTGTGAGTGTGTGTTTTTGTGTGTGTGAGAGTTTGTGTGTGAGAGAGAGATACAGGGTGTCCCAAAGTCACTGTTCATGCTGATACAATGTGGAATTCGAGAGCAGCAGATTAACTCGTGATTTTGATTCTTGTTTTTAATTAATAATCCTGGGACAATTTGCGCCACGTAAAAGGTGAAAAAGAGATAGAGAGAGAAAGTAATGTACTGTATTTTATATGAGAGACAACGTATTCATAAAAAGTGAAAAACTGTTGGAAATGTTTTCAAAAAATCTCTTTTGTGTTCCACAATTGTGGGCAATTTTATCCGCAATACATCACCGTGAGAGATATTAGTGGATATGATTAACTTCTGTAATTAGTGTAATTGGAAGTGATCACGCTAATTGGTGTCCCACTAATCAGGCTATTATTCACCCCCTGTTATACACATGGGTATATTTATCACATATACAACACATATTGTGTTTTGTGATACACACATGTTTTAAATCGCTTCACATTTTATGCGGCAAGAACGAGAGAGTATTTTTATCGGACTTTTGTTTGTTTGTGTGAACGTGAGACGGTGAGAGAGAAGTAGTTTAAAGGACACGGATACAGTAACGATTTTGTTTAGCAGTACCCACTTTGGTTGTCAACAAGATTTTGAATATCACTCTAATCTGAGCGTGCAGTGTGTTTGGTTTTGTAAAGAGGGGAACTATTAGATCTTGTTGCCATATGAAAGTGGTGCTCCGTCATATTGGCCGCCCGTTGGACGTTGCTTTGGTCGGCGATATAAATATAATGCTGTCGGCCAATATGGCGGAGCACCACTGTTACACAGTTCAACGCCGCTAATTCCCCCTATAACATGTGATCATGGTGTGTGTGAATTGAATATGGATATGATGCACTATAACAATCTGTAAATATATTAACTCCTAGATATTCAACAACTTGTGCGTGTGACACATGACTCTCTATTACTACATACCTCAGATATTTTTGTATATCCCCCACACATCTCTTTGAAAACACCCTAATTTCTTGTGTTTTTACTTTTGTTTAGACGTCATGAGGAAACCACCTGCTCAAAATGGAAATTGAGATAATAGTAATCGGTTGGTGGGGCTGTATGGCGGTGCCACACCCCGTTTTGGCAGTTTGTTCCGACCGGGTCGGCGCCACTAGACAGGGGGAAATTAAGGTGGCCATCAATTAACTAAGTGGTTTTTGAAACGGGATACAAATGTTTTGCAAGTTGTATAAGAAGAATTAGAATAACAACTGACACAACACAGAGCTTAGTAACTATAGCAACGGCCCCTAGCAACACACATAGCAACCAGTAACATTCAAATACAATATACAACTGTTAATATACCATCTGAATTGTGTCTATTTGTCCCCAGAACCCTCTCACTTTGTTGAGAATGGGATGTCACCCCTTACTCACCCAACTCTCACTCTTTCAGTCCATGTGTCTCTTTAGCTTCATACTACCTCTCCCACTCACAATATGTTATCACACGCTCTCTGAGCAGCTCATCCCCTGGTCTCATCTCTCCCTCACACAGCCTCGTTATTGAGGGGAGATGTAGTCCCCCGGCTGTCTGCTGACCCCGCTGTCTGGAATGCTTTCACACTCTCCTTCGCCATCTTTTGCTTTCGTTCCACTGAGTTTTTCCTGGGGAGGGGGGTTGTGTTTGGGACAAGAGATGGCATTGTATTTTCATGTGTTTTGAATTTAGGCTCATGTTTTAAAACCAAAATCACGTGTCCAACATGATCAGGCCACGCACAGTATACATCTAATTATGTTGTGATCTCTGTTTGTACATAGTACACTGGCATGTGTAAATATACTAATTGTGTCATAACTCACTTATTATCCTCTGATTCTAGATAGCACAGGACAATGACATAAAGCACGCAAATAGGGATAAGGACTATCGGTAGGATGAGATCATTAGTCGAGAGATCCATTCCGGACTCGTAGTGATCTGGGGAAGAGTAGTGTCAGGTTAGGGGTTACGAGTATGGGGTCGGAGAGTGGGCGGGGAAAAGCGAGGGATTACAGTTAGGGGTGGTCCGAATATGGGGAGTGGTGGGGGCTAGGGTGCTCAGCAAAGTAGGGCTAGAAGAGTGAAATTTCAGGTAGGAGAGGTGAACTGTCATGTAGTTGGGGGTAAGGTTGTTACTATGATAACATACATCTCCCCAGCGACCGACCTGTACAGTTAAGAACAAGATCTGTAGCACAGCTCCCACTATGCTCCGTCACTGTACAGTCTGAGATTAGATCCAACTTCTTTTCACATTCAGCCATGATACCTCTACTGGGCATGTCATCTGACCATGTGTAATTACTGGAGTCTGAGATATCCGAATATCCGCCATACCCTGAATATCTGTAGGGGAAGGGATTATAGATCACTAATTGGCTCTGGTTTTGTATGGCGTATCAATCTGTCTGTCGGTGCCAGACCCTGTTTTGATTGCGCACAGAATTATATTAGAAAATATCATGCCATATCTTTAATTAAGTATTCTCTCTCCCGATCTCACATAGGGGAGACTTGACCCATATGGAACACTTGCCCAAATGGAATTTTTCTCTTGGGAGCCCAATATACGATTTTCAAGATTACTTCACCCTGGAATGTGATACAAATAGGCTCAGTACCATTTCCAGCCCTTGTAACTACCCATTGGACAGTCAATGAAATTTTTGGCGAACAAAAAAAACCAACAAAAAAAACTAGAAATTTTGCCAGTCTGATACCATTTATTTTGTGCACCAGGGAGGTCCGTCGGCAGGGAGGGCCGCACATAGGGGTTAAATGTCCTACGTGCCGACGAGAGCTCATCCCAATTCCGTCGGCACGTAGGACATTTAACTCCCTGCCGACTCGTCGGCAGGGAGGTCCGTCGGCAGGGAGGGGGTGACTCGGAAATAACCAAGGTGGCTATCAGTTAATTGAGTGGTTTTTGAAGCGGGATACGCAATACGCATGTTCTGCAAGTTGTATAAGAAGAATTAGAATAACAACTGACAGAACACAGAGCTTAGTAACTATAGCAACGGCCCCCTAGCAACACACATAGCAACCAGTAACATTCAAATACAATATACAACTGTTTTATACCATCTGAATTGTGTCTATTTGTCCCCAGAACCCTCTCTCACTTTGTTGAGTAAGGGATGTCACCCCTTACCCACACAACTCTCACTCACTCTTTCAGTCCATACATGTCTCTCTCTAGCTTCATACTATCTCTCCCTTTCACAATCTGTTATACCACGCTCTCTGAGCAGCTCAACCCCTGGTATTTCTCATCTCTCACACAGCCTCGTTATTCAGGGGAGATGTTGTTCCCCTGCTGTCTGCTGACCCTGCTGTCTGGAATGCTTTCACGCTCTCCTTCGCCATCTTTTGTTTTCGTTCCACCGAGTTTTTCCTGGGGAGGGGAGGGGGTTGTGTTAGGGATAGGAGATGGCATTGTATTTTCATGTGTTTGATTTTAAACTCATGTTTTAAATCGAAATCAAAACACAATCAGACCACGTACAGTATATCTACTCATGTTGTGATCTCTGTTTCTACACAGTACTACCATGCATACTAATTGTTTCCTTACTCACTTATTATCCTCTGATTCTAGATAGCATAGGACAATGACATATAGCACACATATCGGGATAAGTACTATCGGTAGGATGAGGTCATTAGTCGATAGATCCATACCGGACTCATAGTGATCTGATGGGGAGAGAGGGGGATGAAAGTTAGGGGTGGCCCGAACAGGGGCATGGCTGGGGTGCACAATGCTCATGAAAGTAGGGGTAGAAGACTAAAATACTTAGTGAAAATTGGGGTAGGAGAATTGTAGTTGGGGGTAACAACCGACCTGTACAATTGAGAACAAGATCTGTAGCACAGCTCCCACTATGCTCCGTCACCGTACAGTCTGAGATGAGATCCAACTTCTTTTCACATTCAGCCATGATCCCTCTACTGGGCATGTCATCTGACCATGTGTAGTTACTGGAGTCAGAGATATCCGAATATCCACCATATCCTGAGTATCTGTAGAGGGAACGGGATTATAGATCACTTTGGTTTTGCATGGAGAGGGATATCTAGTCAATCTGTCTGGCGGCGCAATACCCCGTTTTGATTGCGTTCAGATCTGGCAGTGGCAGATCTCCCGGCATATTAGAATATATATCACATGCCCGATTGCCATAGCTTTAATCTAGCATTCTCTCTTTTTATCTCTATCTCTCTCCCGATCTCACACATACATTTAGAGCGGCGTTCATTTGGGTGTTAGGGATAATAACTAGGTTATAATAATGACCCATCTCATTTAATACCACCACGCCATAACACACATAGAATAATGGTGTGAAGCAAAATAGCTCAAAACATCTATTTTAGGGAGAGGTTATTATATCTAACACAGTGTACACTGTACATTTACACTGTGTATAGTGTACGTTGTAAACTATACAACGTACACCATACACACTGTGTATTACACAGTGTATGCACTATTATACAATGTTTAGTGCATACACTGTGTACAACTTGACAACCCTGTACTTACACACACAGGACGTATTTAGTTTCGTTCCCGTATTCACCCATTCCCGAATTACACACTGTCCTATTAGCAGTAGTATTACTGAGAGTGAACTTTGCAATCGCCCATCCGGTCCCGTTTGTATTCTCTCCGCTCGTCGGGTAACTGATACCGTACGCTGGAGGAGGGGAGATGGGTTATTACCTGTTAGAGCATTGGGACCTGACCCTATTCTCATTTCTTCTTCTACCGTTCTGCATGCTGAGCGCACGAGAACCGTGGTCAGAGAATTGGTCTGAACCTATTTTTTATTTCTACACGGGGAGTGCACGAGAACGCGGAGCATTGGCCTTTCATTATTATAGGAGCTGATTTTACGGGGTACAGGCCGGAGGACAGCGGTTTGGGCTGATTTTTGGATCGGGAGATATGTAGCACTTTTTCAATGAAGGGAAGGGAGATAAAGAAAGGGAATGAACAATTGCCACACACTTCCCAATCCGGTATAATTAGAATCTGGTGACGGGGGTCGGGGGGGGGGGGGGGGAGGGGGTAGAAAACACTCAAAGTCAATCTGGTGACGGGGGATCTAATAATTCAAACTGGTGAGGAGGGGGGGTGAAAGTCAAGTTGACAAGGGTTGGGAGATAGAAAACAACAAGTTGACACTGACAAGGATTGTTTTGCGAATGGCAGTCTAGCTTAGCTTTGAAAGACAGGGGCCGGGGTGACCCGGGTGATAGAAAACTGTAGTACTTACTCCATTCTGTGTATTCGGCTAGTATAAGTCCCTGTAGTAGGACCACTACACACACTGCCAACCAACTCATATCTGTTACACGTATTTAGTAGTAGCTGTACTATTATCCAGTGATATTATCCTCTCCTCAGTAATTAAATGCACGCTAAATCAAAGAGAAAGGTAGAGATTTTTATGAGTGTCTCAAAACGGGTCCTCAAAACAAACTGGACGTTTAATTTTTTTAAGATCAATTCTAGCTTGTGAGGCATTAACACCGAGATACAATTACACTCAAAGACAAGCATGTGAAACTTTCACTGAAAGCAGTTTAACAAGAATAAATGCATTATGTTTCATAATGCTATGTTTCCCCACCAAC
>AVPN01002849.1:0-11856 GCA_000695325.1 Pleurobrachia bachei | reverse complement strand
CTGGGGATTTTAAAAATAAAAGCCCGAACCCAAATTTTTTTAAAGATTTTTTGCGCGCGCGATCCAAACGACGTGATAAACAAGACTTGCGCGCGGAGAGGTCGAGACTAAAACAACCATTTTTCGCGCGTTACGTCCATTTTGCCAAATTTCGGTTCGTATCAGGGAGGTTTTGGACAAGGATTGTGGGCTATACAAAACTAAACTCGATGATATTTCTGACAGAAAACGTTTAAAAGGTGTCCTGAATGAACACAGGATAATTCATGAATACAGACGCTTTAATAACAACACACACTCTCTCTTGATCTCACACACTCACTTGATCTCGCAGTGTGAGTCACACACTTTCACACTACACTCACACACACACACACACACACACACACACACACACACACACACACACACACACACACACACACACACACACACACACACACACACACACACACACACACACACACACACACACACACACACACACACACACACACACACACACACAAACACACACTCTCCATCACTCACTCGGTCACACATGTGTGGAATAGAACGTATATCCCATACATTAATTACAGAGTGTCATTATCAGTAACAAAAACATGAATTAAACAGATTCACCGCCTCTATCATCTCTCCCAGTTTGGTAACGAAGTAAACCCTTGCCAGCGCGGTCGAAGGTCGAGGGGTTGCTTCGTAACCAATCTCTCAGTATCAATTCATTATTCTCTCAGTATCTTCATATATCTTGACAATAATCAATTCTTCATCTCTCTCGTACACCAATGAGTGCAGAACACAACTGTGCCAATTATCATCATTAATTATTGGGTGAATATCAAAAATAAATTCATAGTGTCATGTGATATATTAGCTATCATTTATCATATATAATCGGATGCTAAGTTACTATACTAGTGATACACCTCTACATTTTTCTACCTCCCTCTCTCCTTCTCTCTATCTCTATCTCTATCTCCGTCTCTCTCCCTCTATCTCTCTCTTCATGTACTATTATCTCCCTCTATCACTAACACTAACATCCTCTTTGTATGCAGGAGCAGTCCAAATACACGAGTCTTTAATTTATGTCATCCTAATTGATCAATTAGTTACAGCTAATTAATCCATTAGTTATATTTCTATCCTCATTACACCACCACATCTCAACTGGGCGACAGCTCGTAAGGATACGGATTACTCTCATTATAAGCGTCCCAGTGCGTGAATGTATCCGTTAATTGGTCGGTAAGATGCCCAAATTCCAGGAAATCAAAATAGGCACTGAGAAGATCCCGAGCGAACAGATTTATAAACATGACCTGTGATTTGGGGATGTTATCCAAGGATGGGAAGGACTGGGGCAGCTGTCTCTTCTTCTCTTCGGCTATCTGATCCCGATACTCCAGGATAATCCGGTGAGCCCAGGTCCGGGATAGAGTTGGGACACGTGATGTATTACTGATATCCGCGCACTTGATCGCCATTTTCAGTATTAGTGTTTTGTTTTCCTGACTGGCTGGTATCTCCTGTTGTTCCCCTCCCTCTCCGTCCACATTCGCATTGACTGCTATGAACCTGTTGTAATATTCAAAGTGCTGAGTCATATCAGTAGCTAGAATCATACTGATAATGGACTTCCGCACCGATTTAAATGTGTCCCCATCCAAGTTTTTGAAAATGTTGATGTTTTGTTGCTCAGGAGCCTGGGTTGTTATTTTGAAGGCATGTGCCGCGTGATGACTCTCTAGTACAGCACTGTCATTATATAACACCGCTAGATCATGTTGGGTATTGCACAAGAAGGTGTTGGTACGTCCAGGGTGGTCTATATCATGACAGATGGAGGCGATAAGGAGTGAGAGGAAGTCCATTGGATCAAGACAGGTTTCCATACATTCAGAACGACAGAAGTAGGCTGCTGCTTGTAGCACATCAGCAGCGTGTGTAGAGTTGTGGTAGCTGTTAGAACTGTGGTAGTGTGACTCCACCAGGGCCAGCCAGTTCTTTAAAGTCTGTTCCTCTATCTTGAATATGTTCAACATTCCAAACTCAACCAGGATATCAAAACCAAGGTAGTACAGCGGCCTGAAAATAGGGGGGATGAGTGTGAGTGAGGGTAGTACTGCAGGGGCCTGAGGGGATGAAAAGGGGGATGAGTGAAGAAAGAATTTAAGAATTGAAATATAAGCAGGGATGTTAATAATAATAATAATAATAATAATATTAGCGCTTGTATACCGCTTGTATACTCAATAAAGAGATCTAGTTAATGTATTTATGCGACAATACCTCGATCTTATTCGAGATAGCTATGCTACATTCTTACAAAACACAAAGGATACATATTTTACAAATTACAAAGAATCGACTTCACAAACTACAATTCTTTTAACATAATACCTTGTTTTCATATCGGTGGATGATGGAATTACTGAAGATATCATCGTCAGCATCACTGTCATCTGATGCAAACTCAGTCAACCTCAGCTCCTCAGGGCGTGGCATACCCCCTACTATATCAAATAATAGAGAGAGTTAGATTGTTGTGTAACAATACGATGATGGTGCAAAATATAGCGGCGTTCGTGGCTGTATCAAGTGCACATCAGATGTTTACTGGCGTTTTTAGCGAGGGTTAGAACAAGGCCCGAAAGTGGGAATGGGTAAAAAAACTTAAATGAAAAGTTACATTTAACAAGTTAATTCCAAAAGTATAGTGCTATACTAATAGAAAATGAAACATCAAGCAACAATTTTTGTGCTATTTCCCACGGTCATAGCTCCTTCTCCTGACAAGACTCTTGTCAGGCCCCCCAGGGGTGGAGCGTAGTATAATGTAACCCTCAAGTGAGGGCTACAACTACAAACTTAAAAACGGAACCAGTAGGCTGCGGCCTGCGGGAGGAAACAATTTCCGTTCCTCTGGGGGGACTGCGGTACATGTCCTAGTCTTACTAAAATAGCTCTAACTACCTAGCCACTCAAATCTTAACCATTTTGGGCCAGAATGGGCGGTGCACTTTCAGCCGAGTTGGGAATTGGGCAATGTGCGGACGCCAAAATACGTAAATTGTTTTCAGTCCCTTCCTCGTCGGTTCCTCCAAGTCTCAAGTTAGGCTCCTCTTCTTCGATCCTCAGGTCACCAGTCCGGTGCCAGAATCGAAAAAATTAAGAGTTCGGTGCCAAGCTATGGGTGTTTGGAGGCCTGTTTACTCGTCGCCAAAAATGTAACCTGCACTAAAACGGCTGTAACGGCTAAACCACTCAACCGTTTTAGCTAATCCAAAGTTTATCTGATAGAAAATGTCAAGGCCTAACCCCACTTTAGCCCTAACCCTAAAAACTGTGAGCACTGATACCATAAACATCCATATTTTAGTTTTTAACGCTGGGAATTTTAAAAATAAAAGTCCGAACCCGAATTTTCTAGAGATTTTTTTGCGCGCGCGATCCGAACGACGTTCAAGACTGCGCGCGTAGTGTTTGAGATTAAAACAAGCATTTTTCGCGCGTTACGTCCATTTAGCCAACTTTTGGTTAGGCATTTCGCCGTCTTATCAGGGAGTGTCAACCCTCAAGGCGAGGTGGGGGCGAGGTTTTGGACAAGGATTATGGGCTACACAAAACTAAACTCGATGATATTTCTGACAGAAAACGTTTAAAAGGTGTCCTGAATGAACACAGGATAATTCATGAATACAGACGCTTTAATAACAACACACGTACAGTGTACACTCTCTCTTGATCAGGATCTCACACACTGTCTTGATCTCGCAGTGTGAGTCACACACTTTCACACTACACTCTCTCTCTCTCTCTCTCTCACACACACACACACACACTCTCTCCATCACTCACTCGGTCACACATGTGTGGAATAGAACGTATCCCATACATTAATTACAGAGTGTCATTATCAGTAACAAAAACATGAATTAAACAGATTCACCGCCTCTATCATCTCTCCCAGTTTGGTCACGAAGTAACCACTTGCCAGCGCGGTCGAAGGTCGAGGGGTTGCTTCGTAACCAATCTCCCGGTATCAGCATTATTCTCTCAGTATCAATTCATTATTCTCTCAGTATCTTCATCATATATCTTGACAATAATCAATTCTTCATCTCTCTCGTACACCAATGAATGCAGTGCACAACTGTGCCAATTATCATCATTAATTATTGGGTGAATATCAAAAATAAATTCATAGTGTCATGTGATATATTAGCTATCATTTATCATATATAATCGATGCTAAGTTACTATACTAGTGATACACCTCTCTCAAACTACAATTACCTCTCTCCCTCGCTTCTTCTCTCTATCTCTATCTCCGTCTCTCTCCCTCTCTCCTTCTCTATCTCTCTCTTCATATACTAGTATCTCCCTCTATCACTAACACTAATATCCTCTTTGTATGCAGGAGCTGTCCAAATACACGAGTCTTTAATTTACGTCTTCCTAATTGATCAATTAGTTACCTAATTAATCCATTAGTTATATATTTCTATCCTCTTTACACCACAACATCTCAACTGGGTGACAGCTCATAAGGATACGGATTACTCTCATTATAAGCGTCCCAATGAGTGAAGGTATCCGTTAATTGGTCAGTCAGGTGCCCAAACTCCAAGAAATCAAAGTAAGCACTGAGAAGATCCCTAGCAAACAGATTTATAAACATGACCTGAGATTTGGGGATGTTATCCAAGGATGGGAAGGACTGGGGCAGTTGTCTTTTCTTCTCCTCCGCAATCTGATCCCGATATTCCAGAATAATACGGTGGGCCCAGGTCCGGGATAGAGTTGGGACACGTGATGTATTGCTGATATCAGCGCACTTGATCGCCATTTTTAGTATCAGAGTCTTGTTTTCCTGACTGGCTGGTATCTCCTGTTGTTCCCCTCCCTCTCCATCTACATTCGCATTGACTGCTATGAACCTGTTATAATACTCAAAATGCTGGGTCATGTCAGTCGCTAGGATCATACTGATGATGCTCTTCCTGACCGATTTGAATGTGTCCCCATCCAAGTTTTTGAAAATGTTGATGTTTTGTTGCTCAGGTGCCTGGGTTGTGATTTTGAAGGCGTGAGCGGCATGGTGACTCTCTAGAACTGCACTATCATTATATAACACCGCTAAATCATGTTGAGTGTTACACAGGAAGGTGTTGGTACGGCCAGGGTGGTCTATATCATGACAGATGGATGCGATTAGGAGTGAGAGGAAGTCCATTGGATCAAGACAGGTTTCCATACATTCGGACCGACAAAAGTAGGCTGCTGCTTGTAGCACATCCGCAGCGTGGGTCGAGTTGTGGTAGCTGTTAGAACTGTGGTAGTGTGACTCGACCAGGGCCAACCAGTTCTTTAACGTCTGTTCCTCTATCTTGAAAATGTTCAACATACCAAACTCTACCAGAATATCAAAACCGAGGTAATACAGGGGCCTGAAAATAGGGGGGGTGAGTGAGGGCCGAGGTAGTACAGGGGCCTGAGGGGACAGAGGAGGGGGTGAGTGAAGGTAACGAATCTAAGAATTGAAATATATTTCAATTCGTTAATTCTTATTGTGAACATTTATACACCAAGACAATCTAACCAAGAACCCCTTTCCTTAACATACCGGCTGCTAGACAACTTCTCCAGCTCGAAGATATCGTAATCCCACTCTTTCCGTTTCGTGAGATTATCCTGGATCAATACAGGCAGAGAGGTCATACTGCTGCTGAAGGCCACCATCGATTCTGTTGAAAAAAGGGGGCAATATTAACAAGAGGAAAAGGGGAGGAAGGGGAAGTAGGAGAGGAGGAATAGTGGGCACAACTCTATAAAAGGAGGAGGGGAGGGGAGGTACACAACTATATCAAGAATGAATAAAAATGATTGCGTTATCTTATATAGCGGTTACTAATTAACAGGTACAGGTTGTGCAATAATGATGATGGGGGGGGGCGTCACATACAGGTAGAAAGGGGCAGGGAGCTAAAAGATGCAACATGGGTACCTCGTCACATACAGTTAGGTAACCTACCAGTAAGGGAGTAAGTAAGGGAGTAAGTAAGGGAGTAAAAAGGGGAGGAGAAAGGAGAAAAGCAGGGAGGAGAAATAGCAGCTACAACTGTTGGTACCAATTATGTGATAAGATAACTTACCTCTGTGTGATAAGATGGTGTCCCCGGTGAGGGATGGTCTGGTATTCCGACCCTCCATCAGCCCGTCCATGAATCCCAGCGCCTCTGGGTCCTCTGTGAGACTGGTAGATCCAGTAGTATAGAGTTCTGATGATCGCAACATTCCCATCATATTCTCTATTAGATTGGGAGGTAACTGGGGACTTGTATCTTGGAGGTTCCGTAACATACCCAATATCTGGAGAGGAATTTGATTTAGGGCACACAACCATAATTTAGGGCACACAACCACAATACCCAAATGACACACAACCCTCAGTTGACAATGCAACCCTTAACAACTGTGGGGGACTTTCCATGGTGATATTTGGTTACCATGACAGCCCCCGACCAACCATCTTCCACACACGTACCTTAATAATAGGGGCATCAACTTGTTTCGAATAGCGGCGACTTTGTGCGTTACTAAGACTATTTATCGAAGTATTCGATGACTCTGTCCTCACTCTGCCATTACTCATTCTCCGCATACTATTTCCACCAGATTTACTGTAGCAGTTTTTGCAGGCGGGGTTCGATTCTGTGCGACATGTCACGAAATGTGAGGGTCTGAAGGGCGGGGGTGTGGTTCAAGTCAGATAGAGACGTCAGACGAGTAATAATGAATTTCATAAGGCGGTGACGGCATTGCAATGACGTCACTTTAATATAAAGGGTTACCTTGACATTTCTCCATCAAAGATTGGGAGTATCTTCATCTCCACTGAGACTGGTTCTTGGCCCTGGCGATTGTTAAAAACCAAACCGTCCCAGCCCTTGCCTTCAACTTTCGAGCGAGATATGACATCGTGAATACCCTGAAATAGAGAGATATGACGTATATGAAATTATGAGTATTTCCCACCGCACACTACCGTCCTTGCTATCTATCCATAGCCCAGTGCTAATTTACATACACCAGAGACCGACGGAAGTAATTGCCACGGTCACGAAGAGAGGAGAGAGAGAGAGAGAGAGAGATAGAGAGAGCGAGAGAGAGAGAGAGAGTGAGAGAGAGAGAGAGAGAGAGAGAGAGAGAGAGAGAGAGAGAAATGAAGAAGAATACCACATGGGACAGTACATGAAACACTGAACAGGGGGATAAAAGTTCCAGAAAGTGCAAGAATTGAAAGATAGAATCCATTATTGCCGAATTGAGGATGAGAAGAAAAAATAAAAAGAATCAGAGATGGAGAGAGACTAGAGGAGGATAAAAAGAGAAGATATTAGAAATGAACCAGTACAATTATATGCGTGTATAGAGACGAATGAGATGTATATTATACCTGAGCCGTTCGTTCTTCGTTAATAAGAACGTCTGTTGAACTCCCAACGATATCGCTACTTTTAAAGCCAGTCAACTTCTCAAACGCAGGATTAACATACTGGGGAGGGGGGTGGAGCTATAATCAGGAGGGAGGTGGGATTAGAACATGAAGAACACGGGCCCTCGCCAGAGCTATGAAAGAGTTTTTTACGATTTGTAAAAATATAATTAAAAATCAGGGCTATGTGATCTCTATTCAAATGTTTCAACAGCTGTGAAAAAGATCTTATTTTCAATGATTTGAGTTGGTGATATCATTACTTACAGAACAAATCCCGTCTGCATCCGTAATATCAATACTTTCTTTGCTGTCCCGTAACAGTTGAAATAACGTATTGGCCACTCTGAAATTAAGATGGCTTGCCAGGGATCCTTCAGACATTATTATCTGTCAAGTCATCCACAATAATCCTCCCAGCATTACTACCGCCCTGGCCCCTGTCTGAAGTGAAATCTAAAACCCAGACTACTCTTCAACTTACGAGAGTTTGAGTGCTGTCTGAACCTCGCCACTATCTATCATAACAATTTCGTTAAGACAGGCGCCCCTATCGTGGTTCTCAAGATACCGCTGGGGAGAGAAGGGAGAATGAGAGGAAGAATTAAAGGGAGAATGGCGTTTAGACAGATACCGCTCAAAGAGACGAAGACGGGGGGTTGGCTAGGGGAGAAAAAGAAGATGAATTAAGAGATGGGAACTGGTTAGAGACAGGAATGAAGGAGAGAGGGAAGGTAGCCTAGTCATGAATCATTTATTCCATTTTCATACAATTTTTTAACCAGTTAGTTACACATGGAGGGGGGGTTACCACCCCGTTACCATGATTACACACTCACCCTATTGAATCCCATGTCTAAATAGGGTCGCACCGTCGGTTCCTCGCACCACCGTAATCTGAGAGTTATTATATTCGTTACACAATACATTCCACCGTGACTATCATCTTGAATCTTTAGACATCAAGTATTCACGATATCCTACAAACTGTATTACATCCCCCACAAAAACAGGCTACAATATGATAACTCAACAGGCTACAGTTCACCCGATCTACTCACATGGCGGGGCATACAGCTAGTGCGATAACACTGTTGAATGCTGGTTTACTTCTCAACCTCCTCACCATCTGCTCTCCTAACCCCGCCACAGGCACCCTCATATCAACTACCACTATGTGATGCCTCTTCTTCTCCAATTGATCCATAGCGGAATCTACACTATTTGCCATGCTAGCCTTGAACCCACCCTTCCTACACGCCCACTGGAATGCCTCGCTCTGTCCATCCTCTCCGGGAAACACTAACAGCACCTGAGGTGGGAGAGGGGTGTTTGTAATCGTTGGGATTCTACCGCTGCCATTGAATACTTTTTACACGTTTTTACAACGCTCAGGGTGGCGCTGTCATACGAGCTAACCACTTTGCAACTTAACAGCGGACTCATTATTATATGGAGAGATATATTTCGAGATATGAATAAACTTACCCTTGATATCTCCTGATTTATTACAATAGGACCTAGTCCAATCTGTCGTTTTTCTGCCTGAGATAATGAGATGTGTGTTAGAACTCAGTCAAATTATCATCAGCGTGTAAAAAAGAGCGGTATAATTTGTTTAGTTTGAACCTAGATTATAGGATCAGGCTCAAACTGAACAAGATCGTGTGCCCGACCCTATCGCAGGTGTTTCAGTACCTTCATACGACCAATATTTCTCGGAGAGTCAGGGACAGCAATAAATCGCGTTGAAACAAGCTATTAAAGTTGAAACAAGCTATTAAAGTTGAAACAAGCTATTAAAAATGGAAGCTTCCAGAACAAGAATGTCAAGATTTAACGAGCTCTCAATAAATGAAAAAAGGAAAAGGTTTAAATGGGATTTTAACAGGGCTTAAAACCTTTCATTTCTCTGTTGCAACATGTCACGAGGTTACTGGATCGAGAGGGCAAATGTTATATTTCCTTAGTAACAACAGGTGTTACCATGGTTACAGTTACATGTTACCATGGTTACAGTTACATGTTACCATAGTTACAGTGCATTTACCATGGTAACAGTGCAACTTTCACAATATTCTGACTCTACAGCTGTTACTCATACTGCTGCATTACACAGTGGTTATGACACTGAACCTCTAGATATACAGACAGAGCAAACTAATATCACTCTCTGTCTATGAAGCTCTCTCTATCACCCTCCCTTACACACACACTCTCTTAGCGCCAAGACCAGGTGCATCGAGAATTCAATACTGTGCGTGTACACTGAACAGAGAGGTGGGGCTCAGACAATATCTAGACAATATTGTACATTACATAATGTAGACCAAGAATGTAGTAGTATGCATAGTACTACTCAAAAGATACAATTGAGACTAGATGTTGGATACAGAAATATCAAGACAGTTCGAGATTTGACAGCTATAGAGGACAGCCTAGTTAAAATAGACAGGGTTACTGAGTAAAAGACAGGCTAGTTAAAATAGACAGGGACGACACAGGGTTGTTGCTGAGTAGAGGATGCTGCCCCACTCAGGGGGCACTTCAATAGTGTTAGAAGAAGAGGAAACTTAGCGTACATCAGTTAATTACACATAGCAACCCCTGGAGAGGATGATTGAAGTGGGGAGATGTGGCTGACAGAGAGAGAGAGAGAGAGAGAGAGAGAGAGAGAGAGAGACCCCCCACAATATACTCACATGGCGGGGCACACAGCCAGTCCCCCCACAATATACTCACATGGCGGGGCACACAGCCAGTCCCCCCACAATATACTCACATGGCGGGGCACACAGCCAGTCCCCCCACAATATACTCACATGGCGGGGCATACAGCCAGTCCCCCCACAATATACTCACATGGCGGGGCATACAGCCAGGGCAATGACACTGTTAAATGCAGGTTTACTCCTCAGTCTCCTGACCATCTGCTCTCCTAACCCTGCTACAGGGACCCTCATATCAACTACTACTATGTGATGCCTCTTCTTCTCTAGTTGGTCCATAGCGGAATCAACACTGTTTGCAATGCTAGCCTTGAACCCACCCTTCCTGCAGGCCCACTGGAACGCCTCACTCTGGCCATCCTCTCCAGGGAATACTAACAGCACCTAATTGGAGAGAGATGTGTTTGTGAGCACCAGCCACCACTGTAGCTGTCATACGAGCTAACCACTGTGCAACTGAACAGCGGACTCATTATTATATGGAGAGATATATCTCGAGATATGAATCAACTTACCCTTGATATCTCTTGGTTTATTACAATAGGACCTAGTCCAATCTGCCTCTTTTCTGCCTGAGATAACGAGACGTGTGTTAGAACAAATTAACATTAGTGTGTAAAAAAGAGCGGTATAATGTGTTTAGTTTGAACCTAGATAGGATCGGGCTCAAACTAAACACAAGATTGTGTGTCTGTACCTTCATGCGACCACTATTTATCGGCGTCAGGGACAGCAATAAATCGTTGAAACAAGCTATTAAAGTTGAAACAAGCTATTAAAAATGGAAGCTTCAAGAACAAGAATGTCAAGAGTTTTAACGAGCTCAATAAATGAAAAAGGAAAAGGTTTAAATGGGATTTTAAAAGTTTCAACAGGGCTTAAAACCTTTCATTTCTCTGTTGCAACATGTCACGCTGTTACTGGAGAGGGCAAATGTTATACTTCCTTAGCAACAACAGTTGTTACCATGGTAACAGTTACATGTTACCATGGTCACAGTTCAGTTACCATGGTTAAAGTGCAACTTTTACAATACTCTGATTCTACAGGTTACTCATACTGCTGCACTGTGGTTATGATACTGAACCTCTAGATATACAGACAGAGCAAACTAATATCACTCTCTGTCTATGAAGTTCTCTCTATCCCTCTATCTCTATCACCCTCCCTCTCCCTCTCTCTCTATCTCTCTCTCTTACACACACACTCTCTTAGCGCCAAGACCAGGTGCTTCGAGAATTCAATACTGTGCGTGTAGATGAACAGAGAGGTGGGGCTCCTCAGACAATATCTAGACAATATTGTACATTATTGATGTAGTAGTATGCATAGTACACATACTACTCAAAAGATACATTTTAGATGATAGAGATAGAGAGATAAAAAGACAGCTCTATAAAAGACAGGCTAGTTAAAATAGACAGGGAGGACATAGTAGGACAGGCTAGTTAAAATAGGGACGACAGGGGGTTGTTGCTGAGTAGAGGATGCTGCCCTATACAGGGGGCACTTCAATAGTGTTAGAAGAAGAGGAAACTTAGCGTATCACACATAGCAACCCCTGGAGAGGATGATTGAAGTGGGGAGATGTGGCTGAGAGAGAGAGAGAGAGAGAGAGAGAGA
>AVPN01002847.1:0-11621 GCA_000695325.1 Pleurobrachia bachei | reverse complement strand
TCTCATCTCAATATATCCAGAGTTTTCTGGTTACGAAGACAATGATGATGAAGGGTTGGGAGAGTTTAGTAAGTTCAGCTAAAAACGTGCCAGTAATATGTGCCATTATTAGCCAGTAACATGTGTAGCTCATGCTTTGCCGTGTTCGACCCTGCTTCCCCGCGCCCCGAACAAAACAACTCATGCTTGTACTTCATCGTTCTAGCGAACCGAAAGTGCCGTACTTTAGTCAGTCAACCATTAGAGAAATGACTGTTTCTCGAACGAATTGTGTTGTTGTGTACGTGGTGTTTGCACGTGCAGTGCTTCTCTTTATTTTGCACGTGCAGT
The DNA here is from genome assembly GCA_000695325.1 of Pleurobrachia bachei. Taxonomy (NCBI): domain Eukaryota; kingdom Metazoa; phylum Ctenophora; class Tentaculata; order Cydippida; family Pleurobrachiidae; genus Pleurobrachia; species Pleurobrachia bachei. The sequence goes on along the minus strand of AVPN01002847.1, from coordinate 11,291 downwards.
GCTTCTCTTAATTTTGCACGTGCAATAAACACAGAGAACAGCTTCAGCAGCATGCAGTGACAGTTTTGCACCTGCAACAGATAACCCCCTCCCCATCTTTCAGCTGGTAGTCCTGGAGGTGTGAGGTATGGAGGTGGAAAGGGGCCATCTGGAAGACCCTACTGCAGTGTCTGTGAAAGTAAGTTCCCCCAATTGTTACTAATAGTAACACCCCGTGTTAGTTACCATGGTAACCGTTAACTTTCAGCCGCAGAAGATTGTTCCTGTGAACTGGTTCGGTGTGATGTTTGCTTCAGTGAGTGTGTGACAGTGCCCCAGTGTGTGACAGTGCCCCTAGTGTGTGAACTCACTGAACATACAGCGTGCTAAACATGAGCATCTTCCCAATCATAACTTCCTCAAGTTTCCTTGACCCCATTTATTAAAAATCTAAGCCAAGCTACAGCTGTGTGAAATTGCATGAAACAAGTGTGAAATTGCTCTAATATTATTTGTTCCCAATCTAACACAATATATTTTCAGTGTTTGGTCACACCGCCGAGGAATGTGAGGATGACATGACTTTCTGAAGGAGACAACAAAAAGTTTTGTGAAGGAGCACACACTTCAGTATCAGCGGATTGAACTGACTAACATACCGTGAGCTGGTAATTTAGGGAAATACCAAGCCAAGACAATGATTTGATGTGACGGGGAACTAATAAAATAAGTTGTATGCTTTGTCTCAAAAGAATGTTTAGAGTTTTTACCTTTCAGTATAGTGAAAAAGTGATTTTTGCCAATTTTAGTGTGCAGCGTTTTTTTGTATTTTGTGCACAAATTGATCTCAAAATTAGTGTGCATTAGACGTATTTATCTCGTTAAATATATTATGTGTTTATTTTTTGTGTCTATATGTACCTCCAAATATAAATGCAATGAAGAGGGATAATTTTTGTTGTTTTGTTCAAACCCGAGGGTCAAGAGCAAGGCAACCTTTTTGTACATAGAAAGTGACAGTGAGTGGTAATGTGTGTGTTATGTGAGTTATAATAATTTGTACAAAGTGTTTTAAAATTCCCCTTGGTTTAAAATAGCTTGTTTTTAATTAACACACCAGGTTAACCTAATTACTTTCTCTATATCTCTGTGAGATATTATCTCTTTGGTTCACCTGGTGTCATGCAACATATTGCGTTCCTTGTTGTCTTTTCATCCTTGATCTATCCAGATCTCTCACAAACATATCCCCCTTTGTCTCAGGAGTTACTGGATACACCTCACCCTTGTTTCTCTCTACACAGCACGAGATGAACAAGACTGAAAGAGAGTGGATAGATGAAGAAGGGAGGTTGAAAGATAGTGGAGAAGTCACGCTGAAGAAGAGAATGTGGAGAGATATTATCGCAGACGATTGAGATATAATGACAGGCTCTGACGGGATGAGAGAAGACGAGGTCATCAGTATAACAGTGAGTTGTCTCATTGTGTTCTCAGATTTATTTTCTGAAATCATTTTTTCTGAAATCATGAATTGATCTAGCTAGGCGGGGGGGGGCTATATCCCCACGTCCTAATCATACACTGTAATCATTGCCTTGTTCGAACCTCCTTCCCCGAGTTTGAACAAAACAAGTGATTACCGGTCATCTGTTCGTTGTTCAACCAGTGTGTTCCCCTTGTGTTCCACTTTTTGTTGAGGAACGAACTATTTTAGTAGCAGTTACCAAGTAGTTATAGAAACTACCGATCAGGAAATTAATGTTCCGTTTAATTTCAACTTTAGATGTTTTATCTGTTTTTAGCTGAGTGGCAACTGGCAAGTGCGTGTCCATTTCTCCCCTCAATCTCTCTGACTCTCTCCAACGACAACTCAAGACAAAAAAGTAGTTTAGTTAGACGAACGTCGAACTTCTCTCTCTCTCTCTCTCTCTCTCTCTCTCTCTCTCTCCCTCTCTCTTTCCGTTGGTTTAATGACTAATTGAGCTTCAATTATCGCCGATCATACCCAGCCGCGGTTTGTAACAACTCTCAGTTGCAACCTCTCTGTTGTAGCTGTTGAATAATCAGATAGGGTTAGGTTAACAACTGTGCAATAGTATTTGGTTATTCACTATTCAGCTAGAGATGCCTATTTAGCATGGGTTTAGTATGAAGAGATGCATGCACTATTTAAAAAGAGGGGGCAGCAAGGCACCAAGTTACTGTATCAAAGATTAGATACTATCGTATGAAGCGATCATTTATTGAGTATGGTTAATAACCATTGGATATTATACATGTATGCACTATGTACCTTGCAGGTGTATAATTGTACGTGTACATCACTGCTGCAGTAGTATAGTGTCGACAAGTGTGTTGTTCCCTTCCCACCTGCTATTGAAACAGTGGCCTCTCCTTTCCGAGTCCGACTAGTTTTTCTATGCGCTCAAATTCCGGTTCAGGTCCGCTGTACCACTACCAGACTTGAGATAAGGTGATTGCAATGCACAGAAGAATCCAGCAATCTCTCATATTAATATTATTCTCTCCAAAATGGAGTGTGTGATAGAGTTTGTGTGAGTTATCACATGTTGAACAGCTGCTGCTGCTGCCCCATCTCGCTCCATTTTCTTGTCATTGTTCCCACTTATTTTGTGTGACTCACACTGAGTGAGGGCAGCATTTTATTCGCCACGTTTTTTGCTCAACCAGGTGGCTATATAGAATGAAACGGAGGGTAGGCTCCAGTTCTTTTTTTGTGATGAACAGTTATTCTTCGTCTCTGTCATTATTTCTCTCTCAACTCTCTCCCTTCCCATTCTCTTCTATCCCACAGTTACTCGATGTAATGATAAGAGACTCTCCCCCAAGAGCCTCATATTCCTTTGTTTGTCGGCACTTACAGATCCTTTGCCATCCATGTTCAGTACCTGGCCCCCCCCCTCGGTATACTATGCCCTTGTTGAGTAACAAGTATCCCCCTAGCGATATAGCTTCTCGGAGAGCGGCGGGGATGATCCAGTGTCTCTCAATTCGATCCTTACTTTATCTCTCATCCCTTTTTCTAGTTTAGTACATAGTAAAGTTTACTGCAATTCACTTCTAGTTCTACTAGAAGCTCCTAGAAGCCTCTATTTTCTGTTTTTACTTAGATATTGTAGACTGCTGGCCTTCCTTTATATCGTGTTGACAGGTTTGCTGTGTATCAGCAGCTTTTCTCTGTATTTTCATGCCCTTCCTTTTTCTCCCAGCTCATATCAGCTGTCTCTCGATCCAAAGCTCGCATTATATGTTTTATATCAAGTGTGTTTGTGTGTGCCGTGTGGCTCTTGTTTATTGTTCACTTTCAGTTGTCGGACAATCGAGTTTGTCAATGTCCTTCCAAGTCAACAAACCGAGGCCGAGGACTGGCAAATTGGTCCGGCAAATTAGAATTGAATCTCTCTTAGATTTGTTACACTCAGAGAGGCAGAAAGAGAGAGATAGCGGGAGGAGAGAGAGAGAGGGTCGAGGGAGAGAGATAGAGATCTAGAGAGAGTCTGACAGTTGTGGGAATGGCAGGCAATGTTATTGAGTCTGATCGGTACATCTGTTTCAGTGTGTGTACATGCAGCTCAGAGAGAAAGCTAGAGCAGAAACAAAGAAGGGAGAGAGGGAGAAAGAAAGAGAGTGAGTGAGAGAGTGCGGGGAGACAGGTAAATATTTTCAATCTCGAGATTCTCATTTCTCAAACCTCTGTGCTCAAATGAGCCGCTCGTTCTCCAGAGCATTGTCATTATCCCTCTGCTAGATGTCTCTCTCCCTCTCTATTTATCCCTCTGCTAGATGTCTCTCCCTCCCTCTACTAGATGTCTCTCTCTGTCTCTCTCTCTGTCTCTCTCTCTGTCTCTCTCTCTCTCTCTCTCTCTCTCTCTCTCTCCCTCTCTGTCTCTCTCTTTCTCCCTAACTCTATCTCTCACACCCTTGCACAGGTGTAATATAACATGCCTTTAAAATATCTGCATAACCTATGGTGAGGGACTCTCCCAGCAATACAGACATCTCTGGATATGATTACTGATTCTGTCCCTTTTCAGTCACGGACAAAATGAGTTTTAGAATTAGGGCACGAAAATATAATTGTCTTCGTTCTATCCTCTTTCTCTCACTTTCTCTCGCTTTCTTATCCGTGCTCTCAAGTGATCTTTTTCTAGATCTGGGGGTCAAATATTTTTGTTTTTTGCACCTCTGCCCTGATCCCAGGAGCCTTCGCTCTCAGCCTTGTTACCATTTTATGTCGGCCTTCTTTTGGTCTCCATTGTCAGGCCAATGGTCTGACAGGGTCTCCATCTACTCTCCTCTATCTTGAACCCACACACACACTCACTCCCTCACTCAATAGGGCTCCCTATCTCACTCAATAGTGCACCCTCCTATTATATCCCTTGTTGCTTCTTAAGAACAAATGACAATGCACTACCCTATACAATATAATGGAGTAGGGTGAGGCTGTTAGTGGTAGGGTGAGGCTTACACAGGTGGTAGTGGTATCGAGTTTTGATCTATCGGTTGTTCATATAACACGACGCTAATGGGTCTCTCTTTCTCTTTCGTTCGCCCTTTTTCCCTCGCTCTGCTCTCTTTCTATCTCTCTCTTTCCCTCACTCCATCTATCTCTATCTCCCTCCTCCATCTCTCTATCTCCCTCTCTAGACCTGACTTTGTATTTCGTGGCTCCTTTATTTTCTCACTCATTTACCCATTTCTGTATTCCCCTTAGAGTTCTGAGTTAGATTTATTCATTTCTCTCTCTAGCTCTTTCTAGCTCTCTATTTCTCTCAAGTCTCGTATATCTCCCTCTCTCTCTTTCTCCCTCTCTCTCCCAACTCGAACTCAGTTCTCACACTAAGTTATTGTGGTCACTTATACCCTCCTTTACAACTACTCCACGAATCGCAACACACCATCATTTCTAGTTCTAGAGAAGAGAATCCCGTGCCTTCGTGAGCACATTATCTCTCGATTTTCCTTTCCTATTGTGTCGTGAGAGCTTCTGAACCTTGTATCCTTTTTAACCGAGCCATTATGTGTATTTTATACTCTTGTGTAATGAAATTCTGTATTCATCTGAGAGTGAGATTTACATTTTTTGTATTTGTTGAAACGCTATCATCTGCCGTTATGATTGATTCAAACCCTCTAAATCCACGGTCGTGTTTTGGAATGAATCCCTCTCGGCAAGGTTTCTACCCACATACAATATTGAAATGAACACCGTATATTGAAATGAACACTGGATATAAGTTGTGTGGCCAGATGAAGATTGCAGGGTCAGTTGATATATAACATCGCAGGTCTGCTGCAGTTGATTAATTTGCACCCCTTCCTTCCCCGGCCCCGGCCTCAATCGAAATGATTTGGATATCTATTGATGATGCGGCTCAATGTTTTCTCTCTCTTAGAGCAGAAACAAAGCAATACACAAAATACTGTGCTATATTCCTTCGCCTCCCTTGAGTTGCCTGAATTTTTAGAATAAAAAGAAAGTATGAACAATTCAACGCCTCCCTGCATCCCCTAGATAGCTTATTCAAATGCATCTGCTGTATTTATAAAATGTAGTTTGTTTGAGTTTGGAGACTTGGAGACTGGGTTTGAAAATGGCATTGTTCTCCAAATTGTGCGAGAGAGGCGCCCGGAGGGAGAGAGTGTGCGTAGGTGAGAGATTGAATGAGTTTGGTACAGCGAAGTTCGGATGAAAAAGATCTGTGATTTAGGTGAATTGTGAAAGTGCATAGTTTGATCTAATCAATGGAATTGTAGCCATCCGCGTCCATCTCTTTGTGAATACTAGTAAAGCGTTCAATTTTTACTCATTAGGGAATTGCCATGAACCATCTGAGACTCTCAGTGAGAGAGAAATATACTATAGAGTGAGGGAGAGAGTGAGAGAGATAGAGATAGAGGGAGAGTCAGTTGTAGCATTAGTATGGGGATGTAGACTATATCGGTTGATAATGCTAGACTACGAATGAACAGTAGTAGTGATAGTGAGTAAGGAGCCTACTAGTTCCCTGAAAGTAAATAAAAAGGGAGAGAGAGGCTTTATTAGAAAAGCTCTATACTCGTTGAGATTATGAACCCCCAAGACTCATCTTTACTTATCATAGTTTGATGACGCGTTGTATAATATTGCTTCGCTTTTATTGCATTTCCTTCATTTCTGTCTAAAATCTGAACCACTAAAACTTATTCTCATTCACTGAAAATGATCAAATAAACTAATTCTTAATAACGATACTTAACTTGAAGTTGACTGGTTAAGAGACCTGAGGCGAGAGGCAAGTGCGCCTCATGAATAGTTGATCGGGGTGCGCATTCGTTTGTGTTCTTGTTTTGGTGTAATCGAACAGCAGCAATTACTCTCTCTCTCTCTCTCTCTCTCTCTCTCTCTTTCTCTCTCTCTCTCTCACTATCTCTCCCTCTCACACACACATCTGCATTTATTTTGTTCACAGCAAACTATGTGTGTGAGAAGCGTATCGTGCCCCCAATGAACCATTTTTGGCTGTAATTAATCTATGTTGGGGGGTGAGAGAGAGAGAGAGAGATAGAGATAGAGAAGGAATGAGCCGTTGATTGGTTGTACCAGTTGTACCGGTGTTGTTATGTGTTGATTGTCTGAGAAGGAGGGCTTGTTCCCATTATTTGATCCCACTGTATTCCTAGTGAATAGTGGTGTTTAACGACTTACGTCATACATCGTCACACAGCAAAACCATTGACTCGACTGATTCTCTATAATTCTATTCAGATTATAATGAGAAATAATGTAAACCTCGATCTTGTTGGATAGGGGTATTAATTGAAAATCTGTCGATGTCGCGACTTGTCAGTACTCATGCTGTCATTGTCAACTCAAAGATTCTTAGTGGCTGCACTATTAGTGCCACTAGAAGTAGATGTCTCCCCTCCTGCATCCTCCTCTGTCTCTCCATCTTTCTCTGACTCTTTCTCGTGCTTTAGGGGTTTAGTTGTATGTATGTACTATATATGTATATATATAAATCCTTTGCTTGCATTGAGCGACCAGATCTAAACAATTTAGATCATTGTTTTTTGTTTAAAATATTTTTAAATCGTATCTCGATTTTGTGTCTCCCTCTTACCAATTAAATTGTATAAGAGTGAGTTCTCAATGCTCAGTTCTAACATCATACTGTAGTAGTATGTACATAGCTATAGATAGTACAATTTGTCAGAATCTGACTCAGATCACAAATTGCTAACTAAATTTATATAGAACGTCTATTAGAAAAGTAAGCCCAGCCCCTTATGCTCCATCTATTGAACTTTATTTCATCATGTTTGAATCGTGATCACTTCAGTTATTCCTTTTTTATCACTTGGGCGCGCGCCCCTGTCTGTTCACGCCAATTTGACCACCAAACCAACCCTCCTAACCCTCTCCCGTATTTCCCACGATAGCAAGGTATCAACTGTAAAGATTTGTTGAGTAACGACCTGTAAACATGGAACCGGCCGAAGAATCAGGGGATGCCCTCACGGAGATGCCAACTTGTAAATCATACCATCCACCACTCAACCGACAACAAAGGTATACCTTATAAGAGACACACGCCTTCCTTCCCTGGCCTCCACGGAGGTTTATGAGCTCCTACACTGTCCTATAATACTGTCTGATGAGTCAGGTTCTAGATTAGGGTGGCTACTGGCTAGTGCTACGGTCCTAGATTTTCGTTGGTTATTTCTAAGACAGAGCTACTACAGACTACTTTAGACAACGTCTAAACAACGTTACCTAATGTTCTATAGTGAGCCAACGTATACGAAACGGTATTGGGGGCCATTGAGAAATCGATCTAGTAGCGAGTATGTTACATGTTAGCACACAGGACTTGTTCACGTTCTACACAGCATGTTATAATCCAATTAGTGTGCAGGGGGAGTGTACGTTATCTAATTTCGCATGAAACATCCGACCCTATAGTTAGGCACTTTCCTATTCAGTTCAGAACCATTCCAAGTACGTGCATGCTAGTTCAAACGTTATTGTTTTTTCCCTCGATTCTCAAAAAGCTCTCATACCATCTGATTCTCACACCTGCCTGTATTTTGTTCGTTTTTATTGTACGTTGGGAAAAAAATAAGCACCAAATAACATTCTCTCCATGTGTAGTGTTCCCCATCCACACCACAACAGCTCTTCTTTATAATACTCATCAATTAACCAACTAATTTAATTTTGTTCATAATATTCTTCAATTTAATCAATTTAATCAATTTACTCATCTCTCCCTCCAGTGCAATGGAGATGAGTACAGGAAGTCAGAATGACGAGGGTCGGGATGAAGTATCTGGAATGCCACTGGGACGAAACAAAAGGAGCATGTCCCTCTTTGAGATGAGCGATCAGAAACCTTGGGTAAGTATGTAGATATAGTTAGATAATTAGTGGATAATTAGAGACTAGGTATTAGGCACATGTTTAGGTTCACTTCCCTGCAGGTCATTAGTTTGTTCCATTGTTTGTTTGATTGTTGATGTTTTGTTAGTGTTTTAGGACAAGGAATCATGTTAGGTTTGTTCATTATTTGAGTTCTGAAGAAGGCGTAGACGCCGAAACTGTCAACAAACCACCGAGTTTTACATATTGTGTTCTATATTAAGAGGTCGCCGGTACATACTACTCACCTTGATTTGTTCTGGAATCTGATTCAAACATCTAACCTCACTGAAGTTCATTTAACCACCTCTCATCGTGGTGTTTTTAAACTAATTTTCTCTGGAAAATAATCAGGATAATAATCACAGCCAAGTGCAGCTGCACAGGCCGATTTCACGTGCACAGTTGTATCTCTGTTGTTACACAGAACATGCAGAAATGGTGTGGTGAATAAAGAGAGGGAGAGGAAGAGAGAGAAGAATGGAGATCAGGGAGATCAGAGAGAGAAAGAGAGAATATATCGAATCTTGTTCGAAATGATCAAAGTCTGACCGAATTCACACAGTTTTGTTGCTTGCAACCAGGGGCCTTTATCTATCGTTTTGTTTGTATTTAATTGTTCTCATAGATCAAAATGTTAAGACATGTTTCATTTTAAAGCCATCTCCCATGGCTTCAGAATGAACAAAGAACATATAATATCCCATTTTCAGTGTCCCTAGTGTTACTCCGCTCAATTCATTTGATATGTAAAGAGGGTGGTGGTCCTCATGATGCCCCCTGATTCCTCTCTCGACTCTCTCTCCCTCTCTCTCTCTCTCTCTCTCTCTCTCTCTCTCTCTCTCTCTCTCTCTCTCTCTTCCAGGGAGCGCTAAACATATTCTGTACATATTACTTTATCGAGTCTATGTGACTTTTTAGCGGGTTATAACTTATAGACATCTGTGCCCAGTCCATCCCTCCCTCTACCTCTCCCAACTCCCTCGTCTCTCTTCAATCCGCTGCCCTCTGTAAAGTAATATGTCGATCCCCCTACAGTGTGTGCCACCCACAGGATTAATAGAGTATCAAAATACATTGCTGCCATCTGTTGTATTGTTAGGAGTTGCCGAGTGATCTGAGAGATTCCGAGAGGTGCCCCTCTCTCCCTCTCTCTCTGGCTCCACTCGTCTCTCATCACTCTAGACGTAAAGAATTCTGATTACCATCCGGGGGTAGTTACCCTATTGTTGATCTCAGTATTGAACTAGGCAGGGGTGTAGTACTCTATTCTATAGTAAATATACTAGTTTTATGGTAGCTCATAATCTAAACGCGTATCTCGTTAATTGTGCTCCTTCATAAACATTTACATTGTGCAGGAGCGAGTTCTATAGTTGCCCCGGGCAACAAACACATATATGCTCTAGTGCACTAGTCGATCAATAGCAAATTAACCAAATGATATTGCAGCAACTGGCCTATATAGCGTAATATTGCATTGCACTAGAATGTAGTTCATTCCACCGAGCTGCTGGCATCGAGAAATTCTCTCCACTCTCTCGCATCCCCTCTATCTATATCTTTCTCTCTTGCTTCGCTTTCGATCTCTCTCAATCCCTCACAACACATATAATTATAGCCGTCAAGCCTATTTTGAATTGTCTCTCAATCCCTGATCTGTGACTGTCTACAATGTCGGTTTGACCGCTCTTCTCGCTCCGCTCTGAGCGAGAAAGGCTCAGCGCGATGCCCAACAGTCTCTCAATCTCCCATCTTTGTTGAGTATAACTCGTTGTTACACATTCAGTGTAATTATACCATTACATATTTGACCCACTCAGACCCTCGGTAAATGATTGCTATTTTGCTGTAAATATCGCCAATAATACTGGAATAAGTCGTTTTTAATAAGACTAGTTTTTGATTTAACTGTTTTTGATTTAACTGTTTTCTTAGCGGATGTTTGTTGAAAAAACGAACTTCTAAAAACGCCCATTAATCATAATAGCTGGCCAATAAACACTCATGATAACAAAAGGGATCCTGTGGTGATATTCTCCCTGCTGGGGTATCATGGGAAATGTGTGTTTCTCAGTGTGTGGCGACAATGGAACGAAGACTACTCGAATTGGACCACTCGATCTACTGAAACCTCAACTCCAGGTTTGAAAGTTATAGTGTTTTTAGAGGCCATGTGTACGAGAGACAGAGATGTTGAGTAAGGGGTGACCCAACAAGATCACGTGGTAATGGTATCACGAACCATGTTGTCTTTAGCGATATCTTGTTCTTACATGGTCCATCGCACGGAGAAACCGTGTTTATTTGCATATTTCACGAATCATATCAAGGATTAGTTGATTTAAAAACACGTTGTTCACGTCCCCACGTGTGTTGCATAGAATATCATGTGTGTTGCATATGCGTGTGTGCTCATACTGCAGTACGGAGAATGATAATAACCTTCTTACTGGGGGCATAACTGTCAATTGGCAACTCCAATATATATGAACCTTGATACCCTGCAATGAGGGGGAGAGGGGAGAGAGAGAAGGGGAGAGAGAGTTAGAGAGAGAGAGGGTAGAGGGGTTGAAGATGTGACCATTATATTCTTGGTTCTTTTGTTTCGCAAGATAGTAGTGTTTTATTTCTAGAGAAAACGTCATTATCCCCAGAGGAGGAGAATTTCAACCGCAGGATTCACACATGGTTTGTTATAAACAGCTGTACCTTAACTTTATTTTGTCAGATACAGTCGGACCCCGATTTACCGGGATACTCGGGGAAGTAAGGAATGGTGCCCGGTAATCCGGGATCCGACCGATATGAGCAGACATTCACGAGGTAGCTAGAGCTAGATGACCATATTTAATCATTGGACTATGCTCCTGACATTATAATT
>AVPN01002846.1:6993-20273 GCA_000695325.1 Pleurobrachia bachei | reverse complement strand
TTTACAAACCGTCCATGGACGGTTGGGCGGGTACCAAAGCCGCCCCTGATCTTTAATCCTGGATGAGGAAGGGAGCTTCATTGTACCCACTCCTTATTCGTACAAGAAGAAGAAGCACCCAATCTTTTCGCAAACAGTTGAAAAAATGTACTTCGTTAATCCTGCGACCCCTGTGATGATCCCCTTTGATTCTATTGTTTCATGTGTGACCCCTTTTTGCTAATCCACTCGTTTATTGCAATCGTGTGGAGGAAGTGTCCCCTTTATGCTAAAATATCCCTTCCTGTCTCCTGACTAATCGGTTAATTGCTTCTCCTCTATGTAAATACTGAACATTTTTACAGTGAATGTATCATTAGATGGATTGATAGGTTGATAGATTGTGTGGTCACATGGCCGAACAGTTATCTGAGGATGAATTTCTTACGACTCTCTCAGTAGAAAGGGAGTAGTTTCTTCCTTTAAATCCCACCTCCGCAACCAACTGGCACTTCACCTGAGCAAAGAATCAAAGGTAATCAGATCGATATCACATTACTTCTCATGCCCGGGTGGAAGCTGAAAGCATTTCCCGGGCGATCTTGTAACAAGATTCTTGTTGTCACGTGTAGTGTGAGGTTATTCTTTTTTAGGAAAAAGATGAGGAGAAGTCGAGCCCTGCCCTGGTTAGCGATATGCTGACTGCAGCACATTTGAAGTATGCCAACTATGACTACTCGCTGTCAACATTTCTCACTGAAGCGAACATACCGGGCACTAAGACACTAACATGGGTTGAATGGCTGCGGCTGTTAGGTGTAGCTAGCAGTTCATCACTGGCCCTGGCACTGTCACAAAGGAAACTAGTTGACCAGAGGAGCCCCTTGGAGATGTTTTTAGAGGGGGTTGTAAAGTCCTGTGGACGGAGTAACGAAGACGCAGGTGAGTCAGTGTGATGTACAGTCAGTGTCTTAAGATGCAGGTATATCAACATTGCAAGATATCTTGATTCTAGTTTCTTGGAATCTGATATTTGAATATTCAATATTGTTCAGGTTGTCAGACGGAAGGCATTACACTGGAGGAGAAGCTGCGACATTTAGACCGGGAGTTTTCCCATCGACCTCCCCCCAAATCAGAGCTCCCTGCTTATCCAACTGACATCCAGGAACTGATAAAACTTGAGGTGACATAGCAACCATGTAGCAACTATGTATCAGAACTATATCAGAACTTTGTAGCACTACTATAATGTAGTTGTCTCATCCACATGTTTATTATCCCAGGTTGACCGATTTAAAGAGTTGCAGTTGGGGGAACTGAAAAGGGTTGAGAAGGACAAACTTCAGAGGGAATTTAACAGCAAATTATCCGATTATGAAACAGAATACAGGCGAAGACTAGATGCCCTACACGCGAGGGAGATAGAAAGTACAACATCCCTCGATAAAATGGTATCTTATTTGTTTTCATGTTACACACTTGTTATGCTTGTTTGACCCTCTCTTAAACTTGAAAAGAGTAGCAATTTCCAGACATTAAGTAGCATCTGATTATTTTCAGAAAGCTGAGGTAGAAGCCTCGTTGTACAAGGAAAGACAGCAACTGCTACACGAGTTAGAAGCACTCCGATCACGAGCCACTCAAATAGAGCGAGAAAAAGCAGTGGCCACTAAACAGGTGGCGTTGGAACAAGAGAAGTTTTCAATTCTAACGGCTCGACTTGAGGAGAGAGACACCTTGATACGAGAGAAAGAGGAGGATTTGAAGTGTAGAGTTGAACAGAACACAGCGAGAATCAGAGCGAGGTGCAAAGAGGAACTGAGGGACAGAGAGGGGAAATTACACGCTAAGGAGAGTCAGGTATGAAATGTGTGCCATTGTGGTATCTGTAAATACAGTGTAACTGCAGTGTAACTATGTTAACCTTTATTTAGATTGAAGAAGAGAGGGAGGAGGTGCTGCGAGTTCGAGCTGATAATGAGGCGCTACGAACACAGCTGAATACACTGCAGAAAGAACACGCTGACTGCATGGACAGGTAAGGCTTGGCAAGCAGTCACACACAGCTGTATGTGTTCCCTAATTCCCCATTATCCTGTAGACTTGTACAAGCAGAGACACGACTAGAGGAGTCCTCTACACGTTTAGTTCACTACGAAGCTAAGGTGTCCTGTTGGTCAGATTATGAGACAATTAAAAACCAAGTTTACACACTGGAAAACGAGAGAAAACAAGTCCTGGTAAGTGCTGTTAGGGGGAAGGGGGGGTGAGGGGTGGGGGGTTCAGTTTACACACTCGAGAACGAGAGGAAACAAGTCCTGGTAGGTGCCATGCTCCCCTGTTCCGGGGGAGAATGGGGTGTTCTGGAGATGGGGTTGAGGGGGGGGGGTTCCTCCAGATATAGTCAATACAATAACAACAACTCTTTCCCAGGATTCCATGGAGAGGGAGAGGGGAACTGCCAGGAGGACAGAGGATAGTTTGAAGGATCTGATTGCCTCCCTTAGAGACCAACTATCCCGGCCTAGTAAAGGGGAGGTAGAGGCACTGAATGATCTTTCTAAATTGAGGAGCCAATCTGAACGCCAGGTTGAGGAATTATCCTCCAAGGTAAACATAACACTAACTCTTTCTTTCCTTATATTCTCAATATGTTTAGTTCATTGTACCAACCTCTCTCTCTATAATGCAGGTTCGGCGTCTAGAGGGAGAACTGGAGCGTGAACAGCAGGCCAGGTTGCGAGCACAGAAGGAACTGAGAGATCAGTTTTTAGAGTGTAGAGCACATCACAACAATAACGCTGGAGGGGGAGGAGGGACAGCAGCTTCTTCTGTTCCACTACCTGACTTCTTGAACAAGGTTAGTGACTACTAGTGTCTGCTAGACACTAGTAGTAGTAGTACTCAGGTTAGGGACAGACTACCTATGAAAGAAACAACTGATGAAGAAACACTGTCCCCCGCCCCTCTTGAGGGAAACTCCCTAGCAACACACCATCTAACCATCCCTTCCCTTCCTCCACCAGTATATCAGCTCAGTACGGCTGGACGATGAAAGCGAGGCAGATGATACTAGTCTGAAGATGGATAGCTGTTTATCAGACATTAGTGGCTCGACAGGAGGGGCGCCATATAGGTCACTAGTAGCAGGGTCCAGGGACCGATATCAGGCACTAGTACAAGAGGGGGAACAGTTAGAACGGGAATTTGCTGCAATCACCTCCCATCTACCTCCCAGTGGTGTTACTTTCCAACATCCAGTGTTTGAAACACAGTCAGTTACACCACAGCCTGCTACACCACAGCCTGCTGCAACACAGCTGCCAGTAACATTCCAATATCAGCAACAACATACTACAATTCAACAACATACTACATTCCAAACTCAGCCTGCTGCAATTCAGCAACCTACTGCAATGGAACCTACTATAATTCAGCAGCAAACTGCCCCAGTACAACAACCAACTTCAATCCAAACCCAGCCTGCCCCTGCTGCAGTATCCCCTGACAAGCCTGCTACATTCCAAACCCAACCTGCTGCATTCCAAACCCAGCCTACATTACAGCCTGCTGCAGTATCCCCTGTTAAGCCTGCTGCAGTGATTTCTGAACCAACTCTACAGTCTTACAAGGCACCAGTACAACCCATAACGTCCTATAGCCCAACGAAGCCACAATCGCCTGATGATATTTCGCTGGGCGGTAATACTCTCACCGGTCCTAAAGATCTGACACTTAAAGAAAATGACAAAACTGATAGTGACTTTTCCTGGTGATATATTGTTTATATGTGTGTATATTTATTATAGTTTAGTTCCATTGTTTACCCCAGTAAACAAGATGTTTTGTTCCATCAACGGTCAATAGCAACTAAAATGTAACGCGCTCCGCCGAACGACACAAGAAATGACTTCTTCGCGCGAACTCCCCGCCAAGAAAACGCGCGCGCACGGGACGCTTGTCAGCGCAGGATTGGAACAAACGACGTTGGAATTGTCGAGCAACACCAAAGCGGAAACCTCTCTCTCCCAGGGACCAAACTTTTTGTTGTCAGCCCTTCAACCGAATATATAATGACTATAAGAATTAATAAACTGATTTCATTCCAAAATTAAATGAGTAATGAGAAAACAATACATCGAAACATACCACTAGTTCAACATTTGCCTAGCTAGAACATAACAATTCAACATAACACAACCGATTACTTACTATTAATGATCGCGTGAATAACAAAATCATGCACCAATCTGACACCGCTGTGGCACTGTAAAAATATCTCCCATGTCCAATACACGATATATCGAAAATAGGCAACTGTGGCCACATTGTCAATATAGTAATACAACTCAAAGTTAAATTTAGGGAACAAGTAGAAAATATACTTTCTCGGGACTTTCTCCCGGCCGCACTCCGCAGACCACCGTAGTGTAGCGGTGAAATAAAATTTGAGCAATACGGGTCCAGCAGTCAATATCTCGAGGGTAATATCACTGATGGATAGGGGATGGGAGGAGAACGACGGTTTTCCAGTTCAGTTAGGGTTAGGTTTGGGAACGTATCACCCTTGATCATATTTAATACAGTCATCACACATGTGTCGGCCCCATGTGTCTCTATTCTTTGTTACGCTCCTCATTTCAAAATGGACATAGAAGTGGTGGTGGTTGCAGTATAGCTCCTGGAAATGAAGGGTTTGTTTTGACTGTTCAGACGCTGCCCTGTCCTAGTGTTGTTCGTTGCAGATGAGTTCATGGGGGTACAGGCATCTGAAAACAACAATGTGTTAGAGATAGTCGGGATACCTTTAAACTCTGTTTAAGAAACTGGTTGTACAAGGTTCTGTTGACTGTGCATGTACTTTTTACTTTTTACTACGTGTGTTCTATGTGGCACTTTTGACACTGCGGCAGCGTCATGGCATCAAAAGTGTCCCACACATCTCATGTGGCTAACACCCCCTCCTCCCCCCACGTGTACTTGATCTGAGTTGTTTCATCCAGTATCTCGGTGCAGGAAGAACAATCTTTTGCCACGTCTTCCATCCCAGTACATTGCTAACACACGTCACCAGTGTTTGTAGGTCGTAAAGGAGGGCCTGTGATGAGAGCTCCACATCCCATCTAACGGGGGAGGAGGGGAAGGTTAGGATGAGTTAGGAGGGGGAGGAGTTAGGAGAAGTTAGGAATTCATGAAATGGGAGGTGTCTGGGATGGGAGAGAGAGAGAGTCAAGTGTCGTTAAAGTTGCACGTGGCAGTAGAGGAGGCAGATACTGAATTCCAAGAGGGAAGTTGGTACATGTCGTTATGTATACAGACTTCGCTCTCAACTTCTCTCTCAACTTCTCTTTTTTCTATCATTCTATCTCTCACTTTGAGGTTGGATAAGTGTTTTCCTATCACTCGAGCTTGTCCGTGTTTGTCGTGTGTTGTAGTGGGTGTTTGTGTGTGTTCGATAATAGTACTCACTGAACTAAAAACTCTCTAGCTCTCTCTAGTCTCTCGAGAGACTCTCTTGAGAGAGCTCTCTCACTTTCTCTCCCTCTCTCTCTATACTTCTATTTTAATTTACTGTGAGTTTGGTTTAACTTTTTTCTGCTATAAGATCTCCCAACCATGACCAGTTGTTGCAAATCATTATTCACTAAATCCTGTACAATAAGTAATCTGTCTTACCATTTGAGCCTGTCTTACCATTTGAGCCTGTCTTACCATTTGAGCCTGTCTTACCGTTTGCGTACCTACTTATTTGAACTGAAAGATGCATTTACCTAGTTTTTTGAACTCACTTTTTCAATATTAGCTGCATTGCAGTGAACACGAAATCAGACGCTATCACGATAACAGTAACTATAACCATCTTTCTAATGAGTGCTCTGTCCATGTCGAGAATAGATGTAACTTTTGTCTGCCCATCCCCAGTCCTAAGAGTAGATGCCACAGTTGCTGTAGTGCCTGGCGGGGGAGGGGGTTAGTAACACTATGGGGTAATATTAGTGATGCCATCCCCTCGTTCGAGAGGCTGCTAGAGTACGGGTGAATGTGTTACCATGGGGTGTGTCGTGTGTTTTACCTTCGCTAGCTTTGTTGGAGAGAAGAGGGAAGAGGAATAGGAACAGGAACATGAGATGTATCAGTATGATGAACACCTGGCCTAGTCCTTTCCAAACACTGCTCGTCCTGGGCAGTGGAAAGCTAATGTTAGTGGGACAGTTAGTAACACTAAAGATGTTGTTTGCCAGTGAAAAGCTTGTGATGGCTGTCAGAGCATTGGCCTGACTGATGGCGACTATGGTATGGTTTACTACCAAACTAAAAGATGTGGCTAATTAGTATAATTACCCTTTTGAAGTTCCCGATCTACATTCCCCTCCTGATACTCTGTAGTTCATAATGGGAAAAAGGGGAGAGAAGTAGAGGAGGAAAAATATTACGATCATGATGGCTGGAATACCTGAACAGTGGGTGTTAGGAGTTAGGGACTGGGGGAGATCTGTTTTAGCACTGTCAATGGAATTATTATATGGGAGAGTAAAAATTGATCATGTTCCGTGAAACCTATAATGTTTCACACATACCAACAGAGGGAAAAATGATGTAGGTGCTGAGCCGTAGAATCCATTTTGGGGTTGTCCTTCGTATCATGTTTAGCTGATAGAAGAGGCGCTGTCGGAGCCATAAGAGAGCAGTTACAGGCAATAGACACATCGTCCAGATTATAACAGACATCTGGAGGGAGGGGAGGGACTAGGGAGGGTTGGAATAAAGGTGGTTATAGAATAAAGATCTGGAGGGGAAGCTGTTGTTAGAGATCTGGAGAGGGAGAGTTGCAGTAGGGGGTTAAAGATCTAGCTAAACAAAATAGTTGTAGACTCTCTCGTCCTTATATTAGTGGGTCTTTCCTATTGTGAAAATACTCGTCCTTATATTAGTGGGTCTTTCCTATTGTGAACCCCCCCCATACAAACCCCTCTCCAAGTTGCACATTGCTCTACAGATTCTCCTGCTATCTCTACTCCCCACATATTAACAGCCAGCTGTACAAATGCAAATAGGAAGGATAGCACCACCAGAGCATGGATTGCCATGTTCCACCGATTAGTACTCCTCTGCCTGAAACACATTGTTAGTGAGGAAGACTCAGATTATATCAGCTAGAGATGTAAGATTGAGACATATCTACCTAGAGGTGTCATCGATGTTATCAGGTTTAGCTACCTAGATATGTCAATGTAGATGTTATCAGGTTTTGCTGCTGACCTGACAGATATAGCATAGAGGATAGATTGAGTTAATAACATCCCCAGATATAACAGGATAATAATCCGACACACCAACAGAACCTCCTGCAGCACCATATTAGTAGAAACCACCTCCTTCACTTGTAGTAGTTGTCCTCTGTTCTGGCAAGTGGCAAGTAGATATTGCTACAGGATCAGCTGAGAGACACAACACGACAGTGAAAAGGGAGAAATGTGTACGTGTGTGATCATCGCAGGCCACAGCTCAGTTGGTACAAAAAATGCTGCATCTCCTCTTGCTCTTTCTGCCTCTCCTCCTTTTCTTGCTCTTTCTGTCGACTCACCACAAGATTTTAGGGGTATCTGCAGACAATGCAACGTTACACGTACTACCTCTCTCTCCGGTCTTACCTTGTTGAGTAACAATCTCTCCCATGTGATCATGTAGTTGTCGCCCTCCTCTCTCTCCCTCTCACTCGCTACCTCTCTCTCGCTCCCTTTCCCTCACTTTGCATGGTACTCAATGCACTAAAAACTCCTCATTTTGGGGTGAAAAAGGTAAAACACAATTATTACGTCTTCACAGCAAGCCTCAGAAAACAGAAACCAGAAGTAAGAAAAACCAGGGGTAAGTCTACCGGGGTCAACCCCTGAGAAAAACCAGGGGGTTTTCTGAGGCTGCTCACATCTCAAATATTAAACACACTAATAAGGGGGGATCAAATGACATACAGGGGATCACATGGCACAGCATCTAGGGGGGAGTTTGGACATGGTATATTGTGATGGGGTGGTTGAAAAAATAAATAGAGTGTTTCGCTACACGGCTCTCTCTTTCATTGTCAGCGCTGGACAACTCTTTCATTGTCAGTCTCCGTGAGTCATATAAGTTATCTTTTAAATATATTATAGCTATATTGGATCTTTCCTCTCTTCTATCGTTTGAAGTGTCAGGACTCTTTCTCTCTCTCTCTTAGATCTGAAACATGTGGGTAAAATTACTAACACATGTGGTCGATTATACTGTCACATACAATAACTTGTTCAGGCCGAGATATTTTTTGATATTCCCCTCCCCCTCCCCTGATTTGTTACCAACCCGGATGCATTACATGGGGAATTGTGATTTGTGGTCGCTCCTACCCCTACAGCTAACTATGGCTAGCAATACTGTATGTGGGGTTGGTTGTTGTGGTCGGTGCAATCTGAATGTGTATTGTTTTATCATCGTGGTCTGATGTTATCTTGTAGTTTTTTAATCCTTGGACTCCACCTGTTATGCACATTCTATTATAGTCTCATGGATCTCTCCACCCCTCAACATTGCGTATCTAACTGTTTCTCCCCTTCTCCAATGAGCTAACTTCCTCTAGTATATATATTATATCTATCAGTTGAATGGTATTGTTCTCATCTGACCCATCTCTACAGTCAACCTCTCCGTCTCCTATCCAGGATGTAGGAAGTGGTAGTAGCATTTCCTCTCTCCCCGGACTATAGCGCCTCACACAGGAATAGGAAGATGAACAGATCCGTGATACCTCGTCCCCTCCAGTAACACAGTCTACCACCCCATCACATAACAAGTGTTTGTGTAGTGTGCATGTGTCTACAGGTTTACACAGGTTCTCAAACCCGTCATCGCACAGTTGCAGATCCTCCCTCCCATGACAAACCATCCTATCAGCTACAGAGACCGGCCAGCCCTCCCTGGTACAGTGGAGTTTAGCTCTAGTGGGGTCTGTACAGTTTAACTGGTCAGTATAGTCTTGACAATATGGTAGTACATTGTTAATGAGAACTGCACATCGTGTATAGTTCTCTAGGGGCACTAGCCCACCCTCAAAGTGACCACTCTCACATAACACCTTCTCCTCCCCACACCCTTCCTCATCTGTCCCATTAACACAGTCCAGATATCCGTCACACCGGTAGTAGGGTGGTGTATAGATGGTATTATTGTAGTAGTCGTTCTCACAATATCTCCCATACACCAGACCCCCACAGTAACCCTCATCTTCACACGTCAGGGCACAGTCACAGACATCATCACATATCCTGTCTTTGGATATGGACTTGTCAGGCTCATAATTGCACTTTAGAGCATCTTCATGGTCAGTACAGAGGTCCTGATACCTCTCTGGGGAGACGTTAGAACATGTCGTACTACAGACATCCTGCACACCTATAGTCCTATTGTCATCCTTGGTACATGTCGTGTGGGAACAGAGGGCCTGGAAGTGTTCTTGATCCGTGGAGTGGTGAATTGCGGGGAGGGAAGAGAAGGGTCTTTTACACAGCCTGATGTTGCCACACACCTGTAAATAGGAGCGAGAGAGGGGATTAGGAGAGGGGTGGTATCTAGGGTTTGGAGAGGGAGACGGGAGATTAGGAGAGATGTGCTTATATCGGGGATGATTTTGGAAGTTGGTTTTGTCATCTACCTGATATGAGAAGGGATCATTATGGCAAGGATCACTAAACTGCTGTCTAGCACACCCTCTGTGTTCCACCTTATAATAGTGCTCTGAGTTAGGACATTTGAAGTAGGTATCTGTTGAGTTGTTCAGTTCTACAGTACACTGAATCTTTAGATACCCTTCATACTCAACCACACCACAGCTCCTTACTTTATCTGGTAAGAGATGGGAGAACTCGGTGATTATTAGTGAATTTTGGGGAGGAATCAGTGGTTTAGGGTATGAGGAAACAATTGGAGAATCAAGAGGGGGTAATCAAGAATGTTGTGCAGGGGACCTGGTGTTTTCTAGGCTACTCTTCTCATCTCACCCTGAAATTGTGGAGCTGCAGTCGAGTTCTTGTAGAAGAACCACTTGGAGAGAGGGTCAATGGTTCTCCACCTATTTGTGACGTTATTAACCCACTCAGAGGAGGTCCGATCAGGGAGTAGGGTGATAATGAAAAGGAGTGGAATCACCCTCCGCACTACATCATTATCCATACAAAACACACTATTAGAAGGGGAGTTATATAATGATTGATGGGGCGCCTTGGATATAAATCAATACTGGACTAAGCTATGGACCAGATAGAAATACTAATAGGGGCAACAAAAAGGAGGGGGAGCCGGGAGGGACAACAAAAAGGGGCATCTGAGAGGAGATATTATAATCAAACCAACGATCGTGGTTTTTTCAATTCTTCAGTTAGTATTCTTGAACAGGAAGGGTGTGCCACAAAACAATGTATGTGAAGGAAGACACAACAATGAATGTGGAGGAACACACAACAATGAATGTGAAGGAAGATATACAGAAGAACTGAATGAAGGGGAGAGTGGATGTGCCGCTCTCTCCCTAACTGTGTGTCCTGATAACAGTGGCCAGTAGAGACAGTTTGTACAAATAGGAGAGAGATGGGAGGGAGAGAGATGGGAGAGAGAGATGGGAGAGTGAGGGAGAGGGAGGGATGGCAGGGAGAGGGAGAGCGATGGAGGTAAGAGGGGTGGGAGGGAGAGGGAGGGATATAAATACTGTGTGTTCTATAAGCGATATGTACTGTGGAAGAGCAGCAGCAGGGTGTAGTTAGTACTATTATACCAAAACTAATTAAAATTAGTAGGCCGGAAAGGTTGCCATACTATTTGAGCTACCTTTGGCACCGGTACATTCACAGAGTACTGCAGACAGGGTACAGCAGCTTCGTTCATCTTCACAGGGGAATGTACCGGTGGCAAAGGTAGCTCAAATAGTATGGCAACCTTTCCGGCCTACTAATTTTAATTAGTTTTGGTATAATAGTACTAACTACACCCTGCTGCTGCTCTTCCACAGTACATATCGCTTATAGAACACACAGTATTTATATCCCTCCCTCTCCCTCCCACCCCTCTTACCTCCATCGCTCTCCCTCTCCCTGCCATCCCTCCCTCTCCCTCACTCTCCCATCTCTCTCTCCCATCTCTCTCCCTCCCATCTCTCTCCTATTTGTACAAACTGTCTCTACTGGCCACTGTTATCAGGACACACAGTTAGGGAGAGAGCGGCACATCCACTCTCCCCTTCATTCAGTTCTTCTGTATATCTTCCTTCACATTCATTGTTGTGTGTTCCTCCACATTCATTGTTGTGTCTTCCTTCACATACATTGTTTTGTGGCACACCCTTCCTGTTCAAGAATACTAACTGAAGAATTGAAAAAACCACGATCGTTGGTTTGATTATAATATCTCCTCTCAGATGCCCCTTTTTGTTGTCCCTCCCGGCTCCCCCTCCTTTTTGTTGCCCCTATTAGTATTTCTATCTGGTCCATAGCTTAGTCCAGTATTGATTTATATCCAAGGCGCCCCATCAATCATTATATAACTCCCCTTCTAATAGTGTGTTTTGTATGGATAATGATGTAGTGCGGAGGGTGATTCCACTCCTTTTCATTATCACCCTACTCCCTGATCGGACCTCCTCTGAGTGGGTTAATAACGTCACAAATAGGTGGAGAACCATTGACCCTCTCTCCAAGTGGTTCTTCTACAAGAACTCGACTGCAGCTCCACAATTTCAGGGTGAGATGAGAAGAGTAGCCTAGAAAACACCAGGTCCCCTGCACAACATTCTTGATTACCCCCTCTTGATTCTCCAATTGTTTCCTCATACCCTAAACCACTGATTCCTCCCCAAAATTCACTAATAATCACCGAGTTCTCCCATCTCTTACCAGATAAAGTAAGGAGCTGTGGTGTGGTTGAGTATGAAGGGTATCTAAAGATTCAGTGTACTGTAGAACTGAACAACTCAACAGATACCTACTTCAAATGTCCTAACTCAGAGCACTATTATAAGGTGGAACACAGAGGGTGTGCTAGACAGCAGTTTAGTGATCCTTGCCATAATGATCCCTTCTCATATCAGGTAGATGACAAAACCAACTTCCAAAATCATCCCCGATATAAGCACATCTCTCCTAATCTCCCGTCTCCCTCTCCAAACCCTAGATACCACCCCTCTCCTAATCCCCTCTCTCGCTCCTATTTACAGGTGTGTGGCAACATCAGGCTGTGTAAAAGACCCTTCTCTTCCCTCCCCGCAATTCACCACTCCACGGATCAAGAACACTTCCAGGCCCTCTGTTCCCACACGACATGTACCAAGGATGACAATAGGACTATAGGTGTGCAGGATGTCTGTAGTACGACATGTTCTAACGTCTCCCCAGAGAGGTATCAGGACCTCTGTACTGACCATGAAGATGCTCTAAAGTGCAATTATGAGCCTGACAAGTCCATATCCAAAGACAGGATATGTGATGATGTCTGTGACTGTGCCCTGACGTGTGAAGATGAGGGTTACTGTGGGGGTCTGGTGTATGGGAGATATTGTGAGAACGACTACTACAATAATACCATCTATACACCACCCTACTACCGGTGTGACGGATATCTGGACTGTGTTAATGGGACAGATGAGGAAGGGTGTGGGGAGGAGAAGGTGTTATGTGAGAGTGGTCACTTTGAGGGTGGGCTAGTGCCCCTAGAGAACTATACACGATGTGCAGTTCTCATTAACAATGTACTACCATATTGTCAAGACTATACTGACCAGTTAAACTGTACAGACCCCACTAGAGCTAAACTCCACTGTACCAGGGAGGGCTGGCCGGTCTCTGTAGCTGATAGGATGGTTTGTCATGGGAGGGAGGATCTGCAACTGTGCGATGACGGGTTTGAGAACCTGTGTAAACCTGTAGACACATGCACACTACACAAACACTTGTTATGTGATGGGGTGGTAGACTGTGTTACTGGAGGGGACGAGGTATCACGGATCTGTTCATCTTCCTATTCCTGTGTGAGGCGCTATAGTCCGGGGAGAGAGGAAATGCTACTACCACTTCCTACATCCTGGATAGGAGACGGAGAGGTTGACTGTAGAGATGGGTCAGATGAGAACAATACCATTCAACTGGAGACCTGTGGTAACCTCACCTACACTAAGAGGTTTGCTGAGGAGGGAGTGGATTGTGGAGAGGTGTTTCTCTGTGGATATCCTGCTACTACCCACGTCCAGTTCTCTACAATGTGTGATGGGGCACCAACCTGTT
>AVPN01002844.1:0-11609 GCA_000695325.1 Pleurobrachia bachei | reverse complement strand
TATGGGGGGGGGGGCACACGGCGCGGGGCGTGAATCACTGAGTAAGCTATCCAAATTGCTGTTATCCCCAATTACACATACCTGCCCGTTGACTGCTGCAAACTTGGTAGTCACCTCTCCAAACTGGACCTCTATCTTACCAAACTTCTCCCTCGTCTCGTTCAACTTTATCTGCAGACCTGGAAGAGTGGACGCTGTAAAATGAGGGAGAGAGAATGAATAAAATAAGAGTGTCTAATGAGATCTGGGAGAGAGAATATTGAATATTGCTCAGCAATGAACATTGTGGTACTTGGTTCCGTATAATAGCTCTGTTTGATATTCTAAAACTCTGATGTTACCTTTCTCCTTCTTGTCGACAGTAGTGCCCAGCTCATCGATCCTATCATATATCTGCTTCTTAATCACCTTCATTTCTTTGTTCTGCCGGACCATAGACTTGTTAGCCTCCACTGTTAGCTCTCTGAATGAGGGCGAGGTGGTAAGTTTCGAAAACGTTTGAACTCTGCGCCATGGACCCCGTTTTATGGACTCAGATTTATCATGTCAGGGAGTGATGAATGTTGGTTAGTTCTCTAATGTTAAAACCATAAGTCCTCCCTGTGTCGAACAGCTGGGAAGCAGAGCTGTCCCAACAAGGGTGACACCCAACTAGTTCTCTAATACAGGATGGGGATTGGGGGGACTATATAGTGGAAACCCATTGAAAGACTTGGAGTTTTTGTTTCAAACTGTAAAGAAGTAATACAATAATAAATTAACGTTTCAAACATGTAACATCAAGCGGAAAGTAGTCTTTACAGCTGTCTTACTCTTCTTTGAGCACTGATCTTTAGCAACCTCGGTTACTGCTCCACTCTTACTTTTCAATACAGAATCTCTATCAGTACTTCTCACTGTTGTAGTAGTAGAGACAGGGGAACACTTATTCTCTGAAGCTCCAGTTTGCACGACTGGCAATGTGGGAGACTGCAGAGTGAGTGAAGGTCCCTGATCTCTTACACCACTCATTGCTTCAGCATTCAATAAAACATTCAAACTCGCTGTGGTAATTTTCACTACACTTGAACCTCTCTGAAAACCTTTCTCAATTATACAAGGTTCATCTCTCTTTTGACGTTTACTGGGAGGATTCACACTTGTAGATTGAGCAGTAGCTTTCTGAACGACACTAGATTCATCTCTCTGACGTTTAGAAGTACTGGCTGCAGGCTGGAAAATAGCTCGAGTATCCACTCCAAGGCGCTGCAATCTACTCTCAAAAGCCCTCTTTCTAAAATTATCATTTTTAAATATCTCTAAAAGTTCATTCAATTCTCGAATCTTTCTCTGTCTCACTCTCTCTTTCTTCTCTTTCTTCCTCTGTAACACAGCTTCTTCAGAATTATCAACAAAACCTGCTTCTCTCGCTTCTCTCTCCTCTATCTCTATCTCCTCTTCTCTCCATTCACGGTCTATTCTATCTCTCACGACTTTAGATCGTCTTTGAAGAATACAACTCAATTCATACTCATCATGATCACTAATTAACTTTCTAACACTCTCACTCTGTCCCTTCAGTAGATCACTGACATCACTATACGAGAAATAATATAAACCATATTTAACACTGTAAAAACTCTCATCAGTCCGGATCCTGTGCCAGATATGTGCCACAGTGACCATATCGGGATTAGGAGGGTGATCATGGTCCCTTCTCTCTTCAATATAGTTCATACACCTGCTCATGACCAGTCTGCCTGGCTTGCAGTGGGCACAGTTCCATCCGATGTTGCCATCTGCATAGTAGTAATTGTGTTTGTAGAGGTAGCCCTTGTAGGAGACTTGTTTGCCCCTGGCCGGTCCCTCCAGGGGTCGGGGTGGAGAGGGCGGAGAGGGTTGGGGAGAGGAAGGAGGATTGGTGTTCACTAGATGAGGGTGGTTAACAGAAGGTCCTATAGGAGAAGTAGGACTGGATGTTGATGCAGCTGTAGAGGCATCATTAGATGGTCCGGCAGTAGTACACATCGTGTAGGATGAATCAGGGACATGACGAGCTGTATCATCACCAGTAAAGGAGTCCTGGAACCCGGGTGGGGGTGGGATGTAGGATGTAGTAGGTTGGGAGTCAGCTGGTATTCGATAAGGAGATATAGTCGAGGATGGAGTTGGAAGAGGTACTGCAGTAGAGGAAGGAACCTCAGCTGTATCCAGTGGAAGGGGTGTAGGAGGTTCAGGCATTGGTTCATCAAACGATATCTCTGATCCAGCATCATCATCATCATCATCACCACTACCATCACCATCTTCACTCTCACTCTCAGAGTCAGCAAATATCATCCGAATCCGCTCGCTGTACTGGGGAGAGTTAGATTTGGGAGGTCCGGGGAGGGTGGCTGAATGTGGAGATAATTCCAGTGTAGTGTCCGGAGAGGGATCAGAGGGCCAGGGAGGCATTGCAACATCTGGAGACAAGCAGTCTCGGGATGGTGGAGAAGGACTGAAAGAGAACTCAGGTAGAGTCATGTCCAGGTCCAGTATAGATGAGTCATCAGGTGTGATAAAGGATTTGTCCAGACGGAATGGAGTTCCAAAGGAGTTGTCAAGGGACAGATTTGGCAACGCAAAAGTAGTATTCATTGTGAGAGATAGGGGAAGTGAGGATCAGTGGGTTGTTTTTAAACTGACTGACTGAAATCTCGTCAGAATTATAACAAGCTCTTCTGGTACTCACAAGCTTTGATTTGATGATTGGGGTGTGACTCAAAACCCAATCAGTAGATCTAGATCTAATCAGAAAGACCAGGTCGGCCATCCGAACCGGTCTCCCTGATAGAGCTTAGTCCAATGGATGGTAGATGTATGAAACGTGATCTCAAATAGGAGTTCAGAGTGGTACTTGAGAGAGAAATCGGACCTGTCTACTACTCAGATACCAGACTGGACTAGAAAGTAGGGTAGCGAAGAAATAAAGGTTTACAAATAAAACAGGATTTAGAAATGACGAACAGATCTATCCACCATTCATCTCCACCAGTCT
Source organism: Pleurobrachia bachei (assembly GCA_000695325.1). Classification (NCBI taxonomy): domain Eukaryota; kingdom Metazoa; phylum Ctenophora; class Tentaculata; order Cydippida; family Pleurobrachiidae; genus Pleurobrachia; species Pleurobrachia bachei. The sequence continues at coordinate 8,590 of AVPN01002844.1, read as the reverse complement.
CATCATCACTTCTAAAGGGGGCTGTAATAGTTACCTGAAATCTTCAGCCTGTGTAAGGATCTGTTCCTGTAACTTGGACTGGATATCCTGGATCTTTAGAGTAGCATTCTCAAAATCAGACAGCTGTATTCGGTGGATAATCTGTATCTGCTCCTCTATACTCTGCAGAATGGTAAAGCAAAATTAGAAGAGGTTAAATATTTCAGTAAATAAAAGGGAAGGGGACTGAAGAATGGACGGACTAATTAGTCTAAAAAGACAAGTTATCACTCATCAATAAAGAAGAGATCCCTACCTTTCTGATTTGACCCTGGTTGATCAGTAGATCATCTATTTGGTGAGAGTGTCCTGACCTCAATTCATTCAGCTTCTCCTCTAGCTCCATTATAGCACCTGACACACGGGAATACAAGGGTGAGTAGAGGACTAGAGGTGGTGGTTATATTATAGCACCTGGCACGGGATAAATAGATATAATAAGGGTGATTAATTAGCACCTGACATGGAATAAAATGGGTGAATAAAGGTGGTGATGTGAACCAAACCATGTGATAATATGAATAAAGGTGGTGGTATTCACTATTCTCAGTAGTATAGCGAAATTATTGCGAATTTCTTACCCATGATAATCTTCTTGTCTTCAATGGTATCCCTCTGAAACTCCTGGAGCTGTTCAATGTCTGTCTTCAGAGCCATGTCTGCGTAGTCAGAGTGCTCTCTGGGAGAGAGAGAGAGAGGAGAGGGGTGAGAATAATTCAATAATGGGTGAGAGGTGCGAGAATATTGTTGGGAGATCCTAGCTGGGTGTACAAAAGGGATGTCAAGAGACACTGAGTGGAGCCAGGGGGAGTCTGCATCTAGTAAACTGGCTATATGATGATTCACAGCTAGAAAACTAATAATGAGCTCACTTGAAGCTTTGTAGTGATTAATCCACCCCATGCACATGTCTGGCATCTAGTCACAGTAATTCACACTCACTTGAAGCTTTGTAGTGACTGATCCACCCCATATCTAGCATCAGCCTCCTGATCCAATGCACTCCGTAGTTTCTTACAGAAGTTGTGTAGTTCGTCTACATCATCACATCTCTCATTCTTCTCAACTGTGGTAAAGGAGGGGGTTGTATAATAGTTCTTTTCAAGAGGAGGAGGATTGGGTTATTTGTGATACGTTGCTCCTATGCAGGGGGATTGTACTCATGTGCAATCACGGTACCGGGATTTACAGGAAAAGCTCGTTCTCTCCTAACTCAATATATTGAACCACTTACTCTCTAGGTTATCATTGAGATTCTGTATCCCACTTATAACGAGTTTCAACAAGGCATCTTTCTCTGTCAGATCAGATTCCACAAAATCCCTCATTTGGACAATCTTCCGTTCCAACTGGGGGACTGTATGGGCCGGAGTCTCGTCCTGCGAGTAGGTACAAGTTGGTAGAGAGGCACGATTATATATTGGAGGCAGGTGAGCAATCAAACAATTCTAGGTCATAGTTCACACAGCTTGGTTGTATCAATATCTACTGCACGGAATGTATAGCACTGCTAGGTACCTGTACAATTTTGGCGGATGCTTGTCTGTGTCTGTCTTTGTGGTGTCGGTGATGGTGATGAACATGATCTCTGTGTTCTCTCTCCACATCTTCACCTTTCTTACCCGTCAACTTTCCCACGATCTAGGAACAGGAATGGAGAATAATTAGTTAACTAAATGCTGCTGCAAACTAGTTTTGCTCCGAGAAATGTTCTTCAAGAGACAACTCAAAGGAGTCTGAAGGAACAAATTCCTAGATGATCTGTTGCAGGAACTATCCAACCTACCGTGGACATCTTTGGTTAATTACAGGGACAATCAATGTACCCTCTTTATCAAACAAACAAGAGAAACAACAAGTATCTGGTCCGGCTGTCTGTCCTGAATCGAGTTGTGAGCTTACACCAACGAAGAGCGTTTTTGTGCAAGCTCAAGGGTGTGTAAATAGAGAAAGAGGGAGAGAGAGGTAGAGAGGGAAAAATGAGAAGAGGAAATGATGGTGTAACAACATCGATAACAAAACTTAAACTCTGGTAATTTATCTGGTAATCTTAAAAATGTCACATTTTCATGATTTTCAAACTCTTCAATTAGTGTTCTTCAAGCGTCAGGTCAGTATTCATCTCAATAATCTCAGTGTAGCTTGACAGAGTCTTATTATTCTCTCAGTCCCATATTCCCAGAATATCTCATCAATATACTGGGTTATTCACTCTCCAGCGTCTATTTAGTTGTTGTCCCGAAGTGATCCTGTTCTTGTTGGATCATGTCGGTGCTTCCCCGTCACTCTATTCTTGGTCATCATACCTGCAGAGATTATAGGCGGGATACATTATACTGATTTAATATCTACAGCTACCTATAGGTGGGAAACATTCATAGAAACTACCAACGGGTTGCCTCGGTCGACTCCCTCTCTCCTACTGGGAAACTATAACCAATTAATTAATTAACAACATCTCTATAATACCTGGTAAAGGCCCACTGACAGGTCCCTTGATGTGCTCCACATTATACCCGTGTCGGGTGAAGGAGTTTAGTACCAGCTTCTCCTCTAACATCTCTGTAAAGAATGGGGAGTAATGTTGTGGAGTAATGTTAGGGAGTGTTGGGGAGTTAGAAAACAAGGGAGATAACACCGATAACACCGTGAAACTATAATCGTACCAGGTTTAGTAGATGAGGTGGGTCTGCTGACTGTTTTCACTGGTGTGCTGCCACTGACAGGATCAACTGATATAACCTCACCTGGGGATGGAGCTATACAAACCGTTATAACTGCATTATAACTATACATACTTAGAAACCGTTTTTATATAACTGTTCAGAACTTTATTTTCATTGAATTCCTACTGCAACAGGTCTCATTACATAACTATAGGGAGTCTGTCCAATCTAACCTGTCACCGTGTCATATTTGACTCTGGCAAGGAACTCGGCGGGCCTGTTAACTTCTGGAACCCCAAACATCAAGTCCAGATCTCGATTAGGGATGGGAAAACTATCTCTACATGCCCTGGGGAGGAGAGAGACATAATATACAACCACATAAGTCCACCGGGAGTCTATGTTAGAAATGCAATAATGCATTATTCATATGAGATTTTGGAAAGAAAATGCAAGATAACACAATGATACAAACGACAAAAATTCAAATCATAAACAGCTGAACTAAGGGTATAAAGCCATCCCATTCCGAAGAAATCTCCAGAACCCCTTCTCACCTGGGAGGATGGCTGGTTGTAGTGGAAGGTCTACTATCCCCACTCCCCCTCCCACCTCTATCTCCCCTTAGATATGTCCTCCCATAGTTGAACTGGTACTCGGACGGCTCACAAGGATGCCTCATAGACCTAGGATCCAACCAACGGGTACACAGATAGTAAAACATAGTGTGAAGAAGTAGTGAGAAGTAGTGATGTGATGATGCTTCCACTGTCTTTCTATCTATCTTCTCTCTCTCTAGTCTCTATCTCGCTCTATTCTTGTTTTGTGGTAGTTTGTGCTTGATATGAAGTAGCTTCTAAGTTTTACAAGACAATAGGGACAATAGATCGAGAGAGGTTAATCTCTATCTAGATTTGAGAGAGTGTACTGGAGAAAAAGAAAGGGATTAGGGAATTTGAAAAGAGAAAGTGAGTCAATTAGTAATAACATTGTGCAGATATTATCATGATTATAACATGAATGAATAGGAAATCATACTGGAAACACACAGCAAGTGAAACAAGCGTGTGTTGACACTGTGAGTTATACCCCCAGCATCTCTCTCTCCGTGTGTCTTTAATATCATATTACTTGGTTGCCATGGTAACTCAGCTCCAACAAACTATGCAGGAGGACTGGAGGAACTATTATGATTTGTCAGCCATAACATGGACCATGATATGGAACAATGTGGAGAATAACGAGCTGGTAAAATTTACAGACAGTAGTACGTGATCTGCTCCCCTGTAGTAAACTGTCCAAGTTTATGATCTGGGCCTGATTTTAGACGTGTGTTTCATATAAATCAGTCATGATCTATCGTAGAATGACAAAAATTCACACACGTCACATGTTACGTCACATGCTACACTGTAACAATATCTTGACAAGATCGACAGCTCCTGTCACAATCGGATTATTATACCAAATCAGCTACACTAAATGATATCACTGCAGCACCTGGTCATTTTACATCATTGCCGGTTTGATAGTGCATTATAATAGTGCAGATATTGAGCTGCTCTATCTTTCTTATTTTTCTTCCTGTATACATCCTTCCTCGTCTGATTCATTCAGACTTAGACTATGTGCTAACCCTTCTTTACATTTGCGGGCGGGGCACCCGGCAGTCGGCACGCGAAACACAGGCATTCCGACAATAACATCCTATATATATATATATAGTATAGTCCTACTTCTCAATAATTACATTCACGTGAGTAAGTAAAAAGGAGTCAAGGGGCTAATATACACATTGTCGCCCCCTTCTTTCATCTACTTTATTTTAATCCCCTACCCAGTCAACTAGACTCCAATGTAGGAAAGACGTAGTTAGACAGGGCGGTATATCTACCCTTACATACGTAGATTCCATATCTTCTGATATAGTTGTTGCAACTGTAGTTAATTTGGTAAATTTGTCCAACACAGCACGCCTTTTATTGCGTCAATTTATAACAGATTCGGTCAGCAGCAGACGTCTGTAGCTGGTCACGCCTCAAATCTGCCTGGTTATGACGGAACGTAGAACAGTATTACATGCAGTAAATATATCGCTTACCAAATGATATCATGAGAAGTGTGGTAAATGCGATACAGTTCCTAATTTGGTATCACAAGCTGAAATAAGGGCGTGAGTAGAGCTGCGATATTTTTAGGGTGTTAACAAGAAGTTGTCCACTTTTTATATCTTGTCAATAGTTGCCAGATGCACTGTGTTGCGTCTGGTTTCATGTATGAGTACGTAACTATAGTGCTAGTGTCATGACAACAAATTCAATGTGCTGTGCTTGTGAAAATTAGTGTTAATTAGTACTGAATCAGGGGAAGTTAATTATCACATTCAAACAATACGTCCTTTCACATGAATCAGACTGCATTTATTTCAAGAAGGAATGCTTTAAAATTGACAGTTTCCAGTTTGTGGCTACGCCAGCCTTGTACCCTAACCATGCACAGAATTCCCCCCTTACTCAACAAGCACGGAGGGAACTGCAAGTTGTTTAATGCAGACGCTGAAACTCCGTATAAGATTGGCAAGTATTATATGAAATAATGTTATTCCAGTAGCTTTCAGCATGAGTGTGAAAGAGATATGTTCAGAAAATAACATGTACGTAATTAGGAATACCGAATATCAATAAACTTATTGTTATGATCATCGCAAATGAGTCATTCGTCTAGAAATTTATTTATTCCCAAGAGACGGGACGGACGCACCAGGTCTGAGAATCATTGCGTTTACCAAAGAGAGAGATTTTCGCAGGGAATCGTGATCTACTGATCTGTGTTACAGTTTGCATGAGGAAACCTGAGATGCACACACTTCTCAGTACCACTGCCTCGGTAATAATACATGTAGAGATGTTGTTGTACTATTATAGGAGCTGAGACTGGAGAGAGGTGATCCAGGTGGTGTATAGACTATAGAGAGATCGGAGAGAGAGGTGATTATACGTGTTGTTAGCTGTAGTTCTTTGTGCAACTGCTCGTCCTAGAGTTCTGATCTACAGTTTGTTGTTGGATCAGGAGTAACTGGTTTTTGGAAATCCCCCAAAATCCAAATTTCATCACTTAAATAGCCAATGACATGTTATGTCTGTGTGTGTGTGTAGTGTGTGTCTTTCTCTTTCTCTTTCTTTGTATGCAGAGTCCTATACTTCGGTATATAAAACGTCATAACCAATGTAATCTGTGTTATGTGATACCAGCTGGAGCATGGAAATGTTTTGCGAAAAGTATGTTCCTGAACATACACCGACTCCCTTCTTTGTTGCCAAGGTCTCATGTTTCGTGATGTGATTTTAGACTTGTGTTCATCCGATTCTCGCCACGAATTGCTCAGCGGGGCTAGCTCAGTGCTGTTATAATATGTTGCAACTCATTTTGAAAATACTGGAGAACCCCTGCTTCTTTAATATGAAGTTCCCTGGTTCCCAAATTAACTCGTTTAATATTTCAACAAACCAGCATACCCTTTTATTCCTTCCGAATGAAGGGTATTTTGGTTGGAATGAATATTTTCATTTTCCGCCGGCGGGGCTGTTTTAAAATGATAAACCATTAAACTATTATCGGTGTGAGAATGGCCGCTATTCTCTCCCACGACTTCAAGTCCTTCGTACTACTCAGCTCTTGCGGCTTGCCCCTTCAAATCTAGGCAAGGCTGGCACTCATGGGTTTTTCACATTAAGACATTACATTTTCTAGTTTTTCAGATTTAGGTACGCTCTTACGTCGAGGTGGAGATATACCTACCTCTAGAGGGAGATAGTATAGGTTGGCCTGTAAACCACTCCACGTTTGTGGTCTAGTGTCTGAGGGGCTAAAGATGTGCCCTTGCTATCAAATTACGATCCTACTTTTCATTGCCACTTGGCTTTGTCAAGTCACACATCCATCATATAGGCCCTATGGCCTATTATATAGCAAGTACCTAAAACCTCAAGCATAGCATTAGTATGGGCCTAAATTAATACACGGCGAGGTACTATAATGCCTTTTTGTGTGATATCTAGAAGTTCTTGTGGCATTGCAATTGTCCAATATTCGATTTATATTTGATGATTTAAACGATGATACCTCTTCCCCACCCCTGCTATGACACAGGTCAGCTTTCGAGTATCGGGGGCCAAGGCCATGGGCCACCACATGAGTGATATGGATTAGCTCATCATAGAACTGAACTTCCTTTTTGATCTTCTCATGATGTATCGAAGGTATCAGATTACTGAATGTTTGTTCACTACCATTTCTTTGTTCTCCGTCATCTCTCTTATCATACTGGCGACTCTGTAATCGTCATCTCTCAAAATGTTCCCATCTTACTACTCATGGCGACTACTACTCATACTACCTATTATAGTCTGTGTTTGAATAGTGGTGGTATTTTAGGCTGAATCTGAATGATGCTCTCCTGTCAGGCCAATGCTCTGACCACAGTTCTCGCGCGCAAGAAATGAGAATAGGGTCAGGCCAATGCTCTGACAGATGCTCTCAGAAAATATCCAGGCGCATGCTCAAAACCTGATCTGTTGTGAAAATGTTTAAGATTTATTTTGAGGCACCTACTTTCCGCAACATCTAGAAATTTAATCTTTTCCATTTCCCAGCTTAATGTGATTTACTATCAGCCCCCTCAGTCATTTGTCTGCTACTACATACGGGGTCCTAGGATGACAAATTATCAGAGACACTCTTCTTTATTCCGTATCTTCTCCGAACAAGATGGATCGAAAAATAACGTCTTGTTCCTTGTATCACCCCCTTCCCCAGTTTATCATCTCGGTCTCTATTAATCTAATCTGATTTTATCTCATGGTTTTGGTGAACAGTGGCACGATTTAGCTGGTCTGTTTCTCTCTTACTATCTAGTAATCCCCATGTCTTGCCTCGACCCCCATTCTCAGCTAATTTACACGTGTCCAAGTATCATTCATGGATGGTTTAACCAATGTGAGGACTGACTAGGGCAAGGCCAATTCTCTGACAGACCCTATAGCTACCCTGAGGGTAGGGACTGTCAGAGGATTGGCCTGACAGTTCATGCAGAGAGGGGAGTTGGCCAAGACTTTTTAATCATCATGATGAATTGCCCACCTAATTTATTTTGCCTGGGATTTTGCATGCTAAAATTTCGGGATTGGTAGGTCAGTGGTCACAAAAAAGAACTCATGTTCATTATATCGATACCTGTTGAATTGGATTGTTGAACTGAACGTGGCCACTCACTTATTATACACACTTGTCTTTGAAAAAAGAAGTGAGAATTGTCCAATTTTAGCATCTGTTTCTAGTGCACTTCACACATGTTCGCTGTGCTATAATTCCTAGTCAAAGAAGATAGCGAGAGTTTATTAAGATAGTGAAACATACAGTGTGTATTGACAGCAGTTTATTCTTCTTTTGTAAAGTAGATCTGTTGCAAAACACAAAATAAAACATAGATTTGGTGAAGTTTTGGCAGTGAGCTTGTTTGTTGTTGTGCTCAGTGATCTGATTCCGTGGACAATATAATGAAGGGGTACAAGATGGATAGGAGAGACCAGGAAGAAACAGAGAGAATTCTTTGATGCTAGCCCAGAAGAAATATAAATATATTCAGCAGCCATAGCTAGATAATTAAGATTTTGTTTTGATAACAGTATATCCCATCATTCTTGAGTTCAGTCTTTATTATGTTGTTCCAGCTGCAGTATGCTTTTCTCTTCCCCTAGCCAGAGAGTTATTGTCCGGTACTGTAAATTCTTTATACTTTTTACAATTTCCTTACTTCTTTTTTACCGTAACTTATCTTTTATTACAACTTATTGTGTCGTCAGTTGATATACAACACTCTAATTTTT
>AVPN01002843.1:0-11617 GCA_000695325.1 Pleurobrachia bachei | reverse complement strand
TGTGCTAAATCTGGTGGGGTTCATCGAGTGTACTCTAGGTCGAGGTAGGTCAATATGCTCTGACAAGGATTCTCAATTCTCATTCGAACATCAATCGTCGATGATCAAGCCATGCGTTGTTACTCTCGGCCGTGGTGGTCCGTCCACTTGAAAATGTGCTTTTATGTCTTCTTTAGAGATGAATTAATTAATTTACCGACAGATAAGAACGGGGTGAAATGTTTTACGGCAGCCAAGAAGTTGGATGAGGGTAATCTGGTATCTTTGGGGAACTTAGCTCACGTGGCCCTCCGAGACAACAAATTCAGTGTGGTAATTAAGCTTTTTATGTTAATTAAGACAGTGTTTTCTTGCTATATTAATCGTAAAGTATTCGAGCTGATGATTTCAAAATCGTGAAACCCCCCATCTAGGTTGAATCCCTGTTGGACATCCTATCTAAACCAGTTGATAGAAGGAGAGAGAGCATGACGTGTGCAGAGTTCGGGCACCTCTACCAGTGGTTTGGTCTGAACAACGCAGCACTCCATGAGTATCAACGTGCTATGAGGTAGGTCACGTGACATGACCTAAAAGTAGGTAAACCGCGTGACGCCTTACCAACACGTGCAATGAGACCAACAGTCGGACCCAGCTGGGCCCAGCTACTTCATAAACTGACCGTCTCGAGTCGGGGGTTTCAGGAACTTTCGACTTTAGTTAAAATATTGAATTCCATATAATTCCACTTTTAGGACCTGCCAACCCAACATGTCACATTTCAGTTTGGATTCTGATAACTGGGCAGCTGTGTATGGTACCGCAGTGGTCATGTACGAGCTCTCTAAACATGAATCCCGCGTGTGCGGTTTTAAGTAAGTCAAGTTAATTAATTAATCAAGTGAAACAAATGCTCACCAATCCGGCTTTCTCTCATAAAACAGAATATTATAGCAAATGATAGCATATGAAAGATCCCTGTTGACAACGTAATTGGACCGGGACGCGAAATATCATTCACCTAATCCAATATAAATATGTACATCTCTCCATCTTGCAGGTATTTGAACAAGTCAATGGATTTATTCAAAAGACTGCTAACCGAGTTCCCTGATATGACGCTGGCAAGGATTTATGAGGGCAAAGCCCGGAACCAGATGATAACCATGGTGATCCCCGATGGGGACAGTGACGAACAAACTGACAGGATTTTCACCCAGGTAAGTATTTTGTACAGGGAACTGACCCGGGGCTAGGATGCGGGAAATAGGGGATTCGTTTTGGGGGTCTTAACTACACCGGTGCTGATATGATAGCAATTATCATGTTGGCCAAAAATCATTTCAAACCATATCAAAGCAACTTGGCAGCCATCCCCTATAGAATTCTGTATTCTCAAACCGAATTTTTCATCCCCTTGGCGGCTTACTCATCACCCATTACCCTACATTTCAGGTGATGGAGACGGATTGTGCTCCGGAGATTCTCTGTATGATCGGGGAGGAGTACATGAGGATGGGGGTCCTGGAGGGAGAGCCATGCGCCATGTCCATATTTAGGTATTTGTATTGTATGGGAGATGCTTATCTCCATACTTTATATCGGCGGCGATGTCCAGTAGGACCCCGATTTACCGGGCAAACCTCTTTCCCCGAGCATCCCGGTAAATCGAGGTTCAATTGTATGCACACCAATTGTCCAATTATGTAACGAATCTAATCCACATAATATCTTTGTCAGCCGGGCGCTGGAGAAACGTAAGAATTCCCGGGTATACCATCTACTTGGTATGGCGATGAGGGCAACTTACTTCAGGCACAATCCAGATATGTTAGACATCTACAAACAAGGTATATTGAGATCAACCTAACATTTAACATTGGTTCTGGCTAGCCTATTATAGTACACTGTTCGATTCAATCCTTGTTCCAGTCTTCCTTCACGTGTATAATATATTTTCAATTCTTGTCCAATTTTATCTCAACTGTTTTTTATCTTACAGGAACTTTCATGAAGCAAAAGACATGCCTTAATCTGATGGCGGTGTCATCAGCTCAAGACATATCAAAGAATAAGAGCAAAGCACAGAAGAAGAAGTCATCCAAAGATCTGGATCCTCTTGTTGAGGTGAACTAAGTGTTTGTTTGTCTGTGAGTACTATGTCTGGAGGATGGCCTACCCAAAGGTATAAGACTATAAGATCTAGGTAGTAACGGTCGCTTATTTTTGATGGTGATTTGTCTTTTATCGCGTTTGATAACAGCCTAGCTGTGACCTAAAACTAATTGTTTCCTAATTTGTACCTCACTTTTGACATTTGAATCTTTGCCACATACTTCGTACGACTCCCCATAATTTGCAGGCGGATACAGTACCGGCAGAAATGGTAGCACCGGTGGCACCTGCTATTCAACTGAACACTGTCATTGAAACATTCTCAACTGCAGGTAACCATGGTAACCATTTATCTCAGTCCTCAGATAACCATGGTAACTATTGAACAGACCAGGTGGCTTTCTAAACTACATAGTATGTATATGATTGACCACCTACAAATTAGGATTGTTGGATATGTTCCCTGCATTCTGCAACATCAAAACGTTAAACGATTTCCGTTAAACGAATTGCTTCCTAAACCTCAAATCAATTTCAGTTAAACTAAGTAGAGGAGCAAACAGAGAAGCAGTATTCGACCTAGCAGAGATTCTCTGGCTAGCTGGAGAGAAAACACGTGCTGTTACAAACTTTGAACTAGCGACCCAGTCGGAGAATGTGATCATTCAAGTGAAGGCACATTTGAGGCTTGCTCATGCGTTCTTGGATAACAATGACCTGAACCAGGTAATTAATTAACTAATTAACTAATTAAATAATTAAATAATTAACAGGTAGATTAATTAGAACCTTAATAATAACTTACACAGGGTCCACGGAATGATAATTTTCCCCACGCGTCTTCCCCATCGTACTTTATTTGATTTTTTGAGGACCAACATTTACATACCAACATCCTCCATATCATGGAGGATGTTGGTATGTAAATGTTGGACAATTAATTTTCTTGTTTCAGGCTGAGTATCACCTGGGTATTGTGATACGACTGGAGGCCATTAGCAAAGAGGAGGATGACCCACTGAGGGAGAGGTGTGTATTATCCTTGCGTATTGACTGCTGAAACACTGCGTAAACACACTGTCGATTTAAGAATTCGGAGGTTGCCTCGAGACAACTTAACCTCCCCTTCAGGTACTACAAGGCCCTCCGGGATATTACACTAAAGTTCATACAACAAGGACAGCCAAAGGTGAGTGTGTTTTTCATACAGTGACAATGTGAAGCTCCTTTAGAATTGAAATGCGTGCTCAGCATTTTTAGGAACTGAAAAACTACAACCTCATTGACTCAAAAATATCATAATTTGTTCTTTTTTTGCAGAAAGCCGTTTACTGGGTAAAAGTTAACCAAAAAGAAAAGACAGAGGCCACGGGGGAGCTGATACTTCACATGGTTTACACCAGATTCAGTAACTACTAAATCCAGTGGTTGGGATAATGAAACTAGCCGTCGCTTACAGATTCGTTCACAGGCATCAATGGAACGTAGAACGCTCATATCTTCTCATGGTTATTGTAGGCATTGGTCAGTGAGCAAATTGTGTATTGCTCCCGTGGACACTTAACCGTAATCGGTAAAGATAGACTTAAATCAAACTTTAATCAAACAAATGAAGTTATACATATATTGAAGATACTCAGTGTTTTCGGTTAACTTTGTTGAGTGAACAAGAATTTGGGTTTGTAAATTTGAAAAATGAATAGATTTTTAGCTTAAATCTTAAAACTAAATAATTCTTACCCATCTTCTCGATAAACAATAGATTAAATTCATACAAAACATATATGTACATATTTCTGTGCACTATCAGACAATTTTCTAAGGGAAAAACAGTCAAGTGTCTTCAAAATATATATGATCTCAATTTCATAATGAGATGATATGACAGGAACCGACCGAAACAAGTAAATAACCAATCAGAACTCGTTATTTAGGTTACGTGACCGGTTATCAGCCACTCAGGGACCAGTATTCCCTGATTCGGTCGGTTCACGGGATCCGCCCAAATGTGATCTGTGATCAGTGCTGCTCGAGCACGCTCGCTAAAACAGCCTCTTCTAGAATGCTGTTTGTATGGTTGTGTAGTTTTGAATGTTCACTTTCCTGAAAAGAAAAGTATTAGTTTAATTATCTCATTACGAAAAATTATCCACGCGAAGTTAAATGGGTTGAACAGCATGGTCGCTTTGTAAAGAGCTGAGGAATAGCAGACAGGTGGTAAAGAGAGCGGTGATCGGGTCAATGCTCTGACCACGGTTTGTATTTGAAGAAATAAGAATAGGGTCAGGCCAATGCTCTGACAGACAAAGAGAGAACATGGCAGCTCTTACCTTGCGACAGATCTCCTGACGAGAGAGTCCGTTGGCCGAGATTTCGGTACTGTTGGTGGAGCAAACATCTGATAGGGAACACAAGATTTAGAAACAGTTTTGAAGTGTGGAGCGAACTCCTAGGATTGACTGGTAAATATGTTTTAAATATCATAATACAGATTATAGTTTGATCACCAAACTATTATCTTTGTATTCAAGACACTTCACAAGGGAGGAATAACTTTACCAAACGCTATACTCTAACTAACCCCGTATTTACTATTCTCTTAATAAGAGTCTTATAGTTTTATAACTAACCCCGTATTTAGGTCCAATCGGTTTCTTTCCCTTCACACCGTACCCATCAACAGGGTGAGGGGGGTATTTGGTGAATGTCCCATCTTTACAGTTTCCGGGCTGGAGATAAAGTTAGTTTTAGATAACAAAGACTAAAAAAGAGGACAAGCTATATATAAAAAAGAATTACCACCGAGGGGGGGTTTATTTTCATTATCAAGTTGATTAATTTAATCAAATAATTAATAATAATTATAGATTTCCCTACTTTTTTGGAAGGTGAGGTAGGTTTAAAGGGGGTAGTGTTAAGCGGAGGTTTCTCTTTCCTTATCTTGGACGGTGGCAAAGGTTTATCCGACTTGTACGGGTTTGTCTCAAATATGGGACGTGGATGCATGTTCAGCAGGAATGGTCCTCCCACCATTCTCCTTCTCGCCTCCGTCCTATCTCTCTGAAGGGAGAGACATGGGTTAGGTCATACGCATACTGATCGCGATGATCATAATCAGGTCTGTGTGCGGAGATTTTGTTGTTCACCATCAAAGAAGTGCACACAGTGATGGTTATCATGATGGAGACGATCAGTATGCGTAATGCGTATGGCCGTACGCACGTGTTACACGTGTGTGGCACTATAACGGTACGCTTGTCTCATATAATTGGCCACATGGATACCTGATTGACTCTCTCACATATACTGTCAGAGCATTGGCCTGGCCCTATTCTCATTTCTCTCGCGAGAACTGTGGTCAGACCATTGGCCTGACAGCACATGAATATTCTTCGCGTAGCGAGAATAGGTTGCAATGGATCCAATCATATACGACTGTCTCCGGCCTCGGGTTGATGATCAGGACGTGAGATGTTACTGTCAGTGCTTGACATCAGCGGTACGTGGTATAATTAAGTTAACTCGATCCTATGACACGTACTAAATATTGCCATATTGGCAGCATAATCAAAATGTAGTTACAGCACATACTAGAAACTAAACCAGATTAGGTAATCAGGTTAGGTAATTAAGTAGCAGCCCTGAATTCATAATTTACTTGACTGAGCCATATAAACCACGTAACGGGAATTACAATTACATATTCCGTTTGGGTTTGCCACATTTTGTTGCCATGTTCGACCCTCCTTCTCCTTGAACAAAACAAATATTTTGTTGCACAACAGCCCTATAAAATAACCATAGCTTTCCTCCTAAATCCACCATTGTATATTGACACAAACGTAACCATTGTATGTCGACGCGAATGCCGAATGTAAGTTTTAATGTTTTAGTCTACCCCTGCTGCAGTTTTTCAGCCATGATCACATACCCCTACAATTTGAGTTTTTTTCAGTAATAATCACGTACCTCTGCGATTTCTGCCGCCCTATCCTTCTCGCTCATACTCTTTGCGTACTCTCCAATGGTAACCCCAACGTATCCGTACCCTGACCCCTTTTTGGAGGGATTACAGATAAAGTTCTTGGGTGGAGACTGGTGTGCGGCTTTATCTCTTCGTACAGCTGGAAATACAATTGTTTAAACTTTAGAATGAGATAATACAGGAAAAAAACAGAATGTGGTTAGTGGTGTATCTAGGTTTTAAGTCACCAAAGATTTTGCTGTCACTTACATGAGAAATACTTGTAAGCGCCCTGTCCATTAAACCCAAAGGACCCATAATAACTCCCTGTGCCCGAGGCAAGCTTTGCAGAATTTGATGGGAGGAACGGTTTAGGAACCACATTCTTTTTCTTCTTTTCAATACGTTCTCTCCTTCGTGTTCTCACCGGATCCGAGTAGGATTCTTTCTGGAGGGGAATTAGAGAGAACTTGGTTATTGAAAAGTGCTGCTTTATCCCGTGCTGCGCTCCAATAGTATAGGGTCAGAAGCAACTAGCATTTGCCAGACTTGGTTATAGTGTATCGAGCGAGAATATAACGTGCCAAGTTTTAAATCTTAATGAATGAGTTTGTCTAGTAATGCAATTGGAAGAGAGATGATCTAACCCTCCTTTACAATATCGGTGAGACAGGTAAAACCACCACTTTTGTTGTCGAGAGAGGGGCAGAGATCTCTCAAGACCTCAGACATCTCTCGAGACCTGTTCATCAGTTAATGATGGGTTTGAACATGTGCAGTAAAACTATGGAACATGATGCATCATAGGTGGTAATGAATTGCCTTGCTCGACCCTGTTTCACCGCACACAGCACGCAAGGGTCAGAACATATGTTATAACAAGTTACTACCGCCTATCTGTTCTAGTTTTCTTTCCTATTTTTTTTTCGACAAATGGCCGGGACTTTTTCAATTTTCTTCATTAATTCTTGCTCTGACCTGGCCTCATTAAAACGTCCAATAACGAGGTCGACGGTCGACGTGTTAATGATAGTGCATCATGTGTTCGAATATATGTTGAAACCACTTCTTCTGTTGCCGAGGAGAGACATGTTCATCAGTTAATGAACTAACATGTGCTCAACATGAACTTGGACTTGGAATATAATATGGAACATCATGCGTGGCAATGAAATATGAATATACCACTCATGTGTTCCAGTTCCATGCCATTATGCCAACGAGTGTATTTTAGAAAAACCATATTTTTTTATATACGTGTAGCTGTATCTGTGGTACTGTTCACCAGCTTTTTAACAAATAACAAGCTAATCGATCAACTAAATCGATAATCAAGTTATAGTTTACTGATGATTCATGGTATCTCCTGATCGTGAGGCATCATCAAGCAAATTGTGTATAACTAATTACAATTACCTCAAATACTCGTTTGAACTCCGTTGTAAAATACCCATCACCTCTCCCAGATCGAGATTTGGTGGTGTTTGTGAGCATTTGTTTTCCTTTACTGGCCGATTCGTTATACGCTCCTGAATAGTGTTACTGTTAGAATTAGATATTGTGCTCGAAGTTTCAGCCAACATTTTGTCTAAGCCCTAAGCTTTCAGTAAATATTTCGCCAAAGGTTTCAGTTTCATCCCCCGTCTCTTGGCAGAAACTAAAACAGATTTACCAACCGTCAATCCTTAAATATCTGTAATAACACACTCACGAGCATTTGAAGATGTGTACGGTTCCCCCACTGTGGTATACCCCATTTCAGAGAAGAGTCCGTGTTTCCCGACCCCAGCTGGGGGTCCCCCTCGACTAGTCACCATCGTGTTACGAGCTTTAGCTGCTACCGGACTAGTGGACTTGAATATGCTACTAAAAAGTAAAAAATGGAAGAAATCAATACAACAACTGATTTGGTCGAGATCAGTCTGGTATGAGGAATTCAATGATCCAAAAAGCCTCAATTTCACATCAAAAACACTATTTTCGAATGATCAAAGGCTGATAGCGTCATCAACAAATGATGTCATCGCAAGCACAGCGTTCCATGACAACAACAACAAACAAAAACAGCTTACTGGAAAAACAAAATGTACAAAGATAGAAGAATCAATTAAAAAGAAATGTTATAATACTAACAATTGTAAAAGCTCTTGCAGAATCAACTAACTAAACAAACAACAATTGTGCATGCTTTAAAACTTTGGACACTCAGTTTTTTTAAATCTGACCAATTGCTTGAGTGCTTGACAAAATAAACACAGATCGGAGATGATTAATGACTTGGACGAGGAGAGATAGCATACTTTTCAGGGATTGATGACAGCAGCTGCTGCATAGAGATAGAGAGATTGATTGAGGAAGGGATGTAAAGGAGAGAGATAGAGAGGAAGATAGAGATGGAGAGATATTGACTGAAAAAGAAGGCAGAGAGTGAGAGAAGCTCTGTGCTTGCTTGATGTTCGGAGTGACCACGTGATAAAAATATAGTCGGTCAAGCATCAGAAAGAGTCAGAGTAAGAAAGGTGAAGGAAAACACACAATGAGAGAATAAAAGAAAACATACAGTGAGAGAACGAAGAAGAGAGGGAGACTGGAGAAAACGAAAAAGAGACGGGGCGGTTGAGAAATACATTGATAGAGGAGAATGAGACAGTACAGGTTTTGAAAGATAAAGAAAAGATAGAGGAATGATAGAAAGTAGGTAGAAAAACACAGAGAAAAGACAGCGAAAAGAACGTGGACCCCCACAAGTTTGATAGAAGCAGCAGCTGTTGTACACTACAACTACACGCAATCTTGCAGAGCTCACTGAGCGTCATGACTCTGACACACACACACAATGTATGATGCATGTGATGTGCTACTGCAGAACACACGTCATGCAATTTGAAGCTACACAGTTTGCCAAATTTAAACAGAAATAAAGAAAAGTATAATGAAGTGATTAGTGAAGACAGCAAAGCAACATGGCAAGTACATTTTTCTGAAAAAAAGTACGGTCGTTATCCAATTACTTGTTTGTGTACACTGGTATAACTACACCTAAAACAGCTACATGAATAATAATTTGGTCTATTTTGGAAACCAAATCTGACGTAGTGACGTCCTCAAAAGTAGGTAACAACTGAAAACATGAAAAACAGTATCTCAAAATACAAAGCAATGATAGACATGCTAGCTCATGTAGCAATGCACAGGCACGATACTAGCGTGAGAGCTGTGTGTGCTGCTAGTTACCATGGTAACAAATTTGCGGCCAGATTTATATGGGGTATCGAAATTCAATATGCGACCCGTGGCGTGTGAGATCCGCTGGGATAAATATAGCTCGAAAGTTAAGATATAGCAAGTGAAGAACAATTGAAATTCAGATTCAATGGTAGATATCTGAACTGAACTGAACTGATCTCGGGGTTCCGGTAAATCGGGGTTCTACTGTAATTATATTTCGTCTATTTATTCGGTCCCTATTTTTGTGTTCTCAATTTCCTCTGAAAAGCCTTCTTTTTTCCAAGAAGACCCAGTACTGGAATTTCGACAATTTTATGGCCTGGAAATAATTAGCCAATTTCCGTTTTACAATTACAGCTATCTGTGTATCTTCCCGTTACGGTGGGTGGTTCTAATTTAATATTAGTTTGGAGCACTGTATTCCAGTTTGGGTTATGCCAGTAGCACTGTTATGCAGTACCAGTGTCCTTACTTCAAGCTAATTTGTTTACGATGCACATTTGTCGTTTATATTTTTCCTCAAGATCCTATCTGTTATTTGATCACAATCCATGATCTAGCCAGTTCATCTGTTAATTAGTACGTGTGTGATATTAGTCAACGAACATCATAAAAAGATGTCTAATTATTCCGCCCCTGACAAATTACCAGGCCGTATACCGGGAAATGACTAACATACGATATCGATAACAACTAACAAGTCAATATATAAGCTCAATTTGACACACTTCACGTCTCGACAATCGACATGTTCTCCTACCGATCATTGAGCAATGGCAAATGACGCCAATATGATCTCTGGCTAGGTATATCTCTGGCTATAGGTATCTACTGCAGTGCACTATATCTGATACAGCTGTAGCCGAGGCCAAGTTTCCATGTATAATAGAGTAGTACATATGTTAATTAAGTAATAAAATCGTTAACTTCATGTCGACTGAATACATTAATTACAAGCTTCATGTCGACTGTATGTTTTGGCCTTCATGTGATAGAGCCTGAAATTTCCTGGAACATACCTCCTGTACGTTTCCTGGAATACCACCTCCTTTCTTCTGCAGCACTTTCTCTTCTTCTTCATCTTCTACTCATGACTCATGAGATTGCAAGAGACCTATTTTCTCGATTTCGCATGAGATGCCTATAATATTCTTTTGTTTTTAATTTTAGTTTCTTATTTTGTTTTTATGTCCTTATAGCCTCTTCATATTATACTTCTCTGCATTTGTGGGCATGGCAACGGTAGCCGGAAGCGTTTTTAATTTCGAGGTAATCTGTCGGCACTCGACTAATTTAAAAGTTAAATTGTTGACTTTTAAAAACGAAAATGACTTTGCGGTTGAATATTTGTCGCAGCTGTCCAGGACCTGTCTGGGAACAAACAGTTTGATATGTGAAAGTGGTTGGGCACAGATCACTCTCTCTTAATCGGTTGAATTTAGAGCCTACTTTGTAAAATTTTAAAATGCAGCTCGGGTCATAAAACCATCACTTATGTTTAATTCTTCATGATACAACCATGATACCAGTTCAAGTATTGTTATGTTACGCGGAGCGCGCGATCTGTAGGCAGAACCTGGCAATTCAAGTAATAGATAACAGCTATTGTACAATCATATGTTGTCTTCTCTCTTAGTCTTTCTTCCATTTCTCTTCCTCCCCATCCATCTCTCTCTAGCTTACTCATTAAATGTCCCAATTGCAGACACATTAGTACTAAGGCCTAAATATAATTATATATTAAAAAAAACTCTAAGCTCAGCTCTTTAGACTAAATTAAAATCTTCTAACTCTCTCGACATTTACTTACTTAACAGCTCGACAATATATTGCTCAGTTTCTACTATACCTCTCTCAATCGATCCACTACACCTCTCAATCGATATCCACTGTAATGTACTGTCCAGTCGACCTCTCCACAATAGCAGAAGAAGAACACCAAGTTCAGAAGAGGATCATAGGAATGAATGAGTGTTGGGTATGTGGTGAGGGACCGGGTAGTGCTGGGCTCAGGAAGATATGCCAGTGTTCTGTGGAACATTCAGCTCATAAACACTGTTTGATTGACTGGGTTAATACGCTGTACAAGGGCCGGTGCCCCAGGTAACTTAGATGTTGTGTATCATTGGTTTTACTATTGATTTGTTTGATTTACTTAATGTTTGAGGGTGTGCGGACTCCAGTGCTACACTCTAAGTCTACAGTGGACTCTATATCTAAATTTAGATTTAGATAAAGAGTCCAAATAAGTCTAAACTCTAGGAGGACTCTATTATATATATATGTCTAAAAAGTCTAAAAAAGCGGACTCTATATCTACATAAGTCTAAA
>AVPN01002839.1:0-11685 GCA_000695325.1 Pleurobrachia bachei | reverse complement strand
ATTTACTCTGATCAAGAAACGACCACTTCCAATTCTACCACTTTGGTCAAAAAAACATTCGTTTTACTTGTTTCGTACCCGTCCGGATATCAACTCCCAATCTTCATCTGACGATCTACAGTCCTTCCAGCCAGTACTACATCTTCTGACCAGCTCTACCACCTGATACCGTCTGACCAGCTCTACCACCTGATACCGTCTGACCAGCTCTACTACCTGATACCGTCTGACCAGCTCTACTATCTGATACCGTCTGACCAGCTCTACTACCTGATACCGTCTGACCGTCTGACCAGGTACGAACCACTACCAGAATAATTGGGTTACACGTTGACGTATAATACAAAATACTACAAGTGGTGCTGTAACCGGTGGGACAATAAACTCATGTCACCAGTCCGCCGGGACAATAAAAACGGGATAAAGTCGTCAGAGACACAAAACACTGGATTGATGTACACAAATCCCCACAGATACGATGATCATGAGGAGCGCAGAGTACGTTACAGCCTTTATCTTGGTGGCATTGACTAAACAGTGGGCAAATACAGCCTCATTCGTCGGCATTGTATTGGAAGAAACAGCAATGAGAGGAGCCTATGCAGGCCATCGACTGGCAGAGATTTTCGTGTGTGAGTGACGGATTACAGATCGAAAAACTGGTAACCGAATTCGGGGGAAACCCCGCGGTGGGAAAATATAAGAAGATTTTGTGGAAACACATAAGAGCAACCAGAGCAGTCACTAAAATATGGGTAAAGGAAATAAATGATGTGGTGAGGGGGAACCTTACTACAGATGAGAAACTTGAGACTCTCCAGATATGCAAGGAACTGTCGGTGCGTCAGGTAGAGATAAAAAAACATACAAGCCCCTATGTATGTGTTATGACTTATGACTACCCCCTAAAGTTGGGATTTGAAATAGCGCGAGGAGAAATCAACGAGGGAACTCTAGCTAACGTCAAAAATGACATCAGAGATGACGCCCATTACCATCTAGTAGTCGACGCAACAGCTCAACTGGCGCATGAACTAAAACGATCAGCAGAGTCCGGCAGGCAGAAAAAAGTGATCAAGAGGCTAATGAAGCGACACACAATAAGGAGTGAGACAACAAGGAGCAGCAACACACCAAGGGAGAGCAGTGACAGAATACTGGCGAACTACAATCAGAGAAGAGAACTGTGCTGGGTAACCGAGAGGTAACTGTGCAACAATGAGAGTGAAAAATGTGGGAAAATTATTTTAGAAGTAGAAAAACTAAAGATCACTATAACCCTCGCCATAAAACGAACACTGGCAAGCTATGGTGGAGGGAAGAGTGACTCACCCTAAGTGAGCCAAATGCTGAAGCTGAAGCTGAAAAAAAATGAATTAAATTATTTTAAATTTATTATTGTAAAACAGTTGAAAACTGACAGGGGAAGAGATGAACTGTTCACGATGTAACCTGAATAGACACTAAGCGTATAGAACAGACTGTGTACTAGGTAGAACAATAACTGAAGTCAGAGCAATTGTTACAACTCGTAGAGCACACGTGATAAACACTAGTTACTGACCTAAAATTTTAAAACTTAACTGGTGTTTTCAAATGTTGCAATACACGTACCTTTAACGAAGAGTGAACGCCGCTTTGAAGTTTTAGTATTTTTCACATCCTTTTTGTGAGATGTACTATATGTGATTATTATTATTATTATTAAATCTATATAACTTACACAATTTAATTGTATCAGCCCCTTTTTGCGGGCAAATACGGGTCACCAATAGATACTCATTTAAGATGCCTATTATGTAAAGTTTATCGCTCCTTTCCGTACCCGAAATTGTCTTTCGGGATTCGATTCTCTTAACTCCTTCACTGTACGGTGGAGTTCCCTCCTCTCCGATCTCTCTGCGAGTGACATATCTCTTGACAAGTACACACCACAGTACAATTCTGTCTGTTTTAACTGCTTTGCCTTCTGGAGAAGGCTCAGCAGCATTTCTCTACTCTGTAGCTTCACTATCACTGGTCTCTCCCTTCCTCCCCGTTTCAAACCCACCCTTTGAGCTTCTATGGTCGGTCTCTCACCTAGCTCAACCAAAACATTTTCAATTTCACCCTTTAACACAGAGTCAGTTTCATCCTCACATTCCGGTAGACCAAACACCATCAGATTTTTCGATCTGTCTGGGCCGGTATCTACTGGCTTGTGCGTTACTTTTTCCACGACTTTCTGAATCTTTTTCGGTGCAAACGCAGCCTTGCAATTCTGAGTAACGACAGCTGAGAAAGTACGCAAATCCTTCTGTACCGTCTCGGTAACTCGGTGCAGTTGCTCGCCCTGTAGCTGAATAACCTGCTCTTGTAACTTGACAGTTCTTCTCAACAGATCATCACACTCAACTTTCAATTTCTCCTCCTGCTCCTGCAACTCAAGAGTTTTTCTCAATAGTTCATCTCGCTCCTCTGTAAGTTCCATCTCAGGGGGCTTTAGTGTCCTCGTTTTGAAGGTCCTGGCTCGCTGTCTGACCGAGTGTGCGATATCTCTTCAACTCCCTTCCCTTGTCCACCTAGAAATATCGATATCATGATGAGAAAGGAACAGGGCCCGGGGTCGGACTGGTACCACGACTAGGAGCTGAGGTCTGGGTTTGGGGATCTGATATTCGAATTCCAGCCGTACACCCATATCAGAACACGACGCGCGAGGTACCTCTCCATGGATCAATCGCGCGTTACATCAGGGCACAACCGTCCACAATCTCACGACTCACATCCTGGATGCGAGTGTAAACAAACAAACTGAATGTTACCTTTATCGCCCTTAATCCTCAGTTGCACGGACACATAGGGTCTCTGGAGTCGTTGAGGTTGCTTTGGTTGGGTGGTTGTAGGTTTAACCGTTATGATCAGGTTCTGTGCATTAGCAATCATCATGTCAGTAACTTGATCCAGGCTCTTTCCTGGAGGGGGGTTGAGTGTGAGATGTGACGTAATATTTAATACACTCGTTTACTCTTCTATCTTCCTCTCTCTTTCTCTCTCCCCCCCCCCCTCCATGACACACACACATGATATCATTATCTTTGTGTCGAGAGATCCAAGACAATATAACCCCACTTATGAACTCCCTTCTGTCTATCTATCTCACTGTACCTTCTAGGGAAATATTGTTGACTTCAAGAACTTCGTCTCCCACGCTTAGTAAACCAGTACTCTCTGCGAGGCCACCCGGCAAGAGACGTGAAATGAAGATACCTGGTTTCTTCTCTATACCCTTTTCAGTGACCTGGTGAGGGGGGTAATAGGTGTGAGTTACTGAGAGTGTGATCATTATTCATTGGAATTTGGATAGTTTAACAATGAGATATTTTGGTGATCTAGATGTGAATATGATGGTGTGAATACAGAAGGTTTGACTGTTACACATTGGTAACAAGATACCGTGCGTGTAGAAGTTTACTGGTAACTGGATACCTCTAACACGTGACAGAGCCTCTCATATTATGCAGTGTGAGCTACATTATGCCACGGACACTGTACACAAAATGCAGAACAACACCAATTTAGGGACACTGTTACACTAGACTGACAGTCTGGAGAACACTTACAGTAACATTCGTTCCATCCCTGATGTAGAATCCCAGTGGTTTATCAGTAGCATGTTTCAGCAGTTTTACCCTTCTTTTCCATTGAGGTAACTTGTCGGCATCCACCACAGCTGAAACCTGGGGAGAGAGAGAGAGAGAGAGAGAGAGAGAGAGAGAAAGAGAGAGAGATAGAGAGAAAGATTGCATCATAGGATCATGGCCCATAGGAAGAGGAAATGGTAAGTTGTGGCCATTTTATCAGTTACACAACTCCTGTGTACAAGGGCGATTAAATTTAGAGGGCGGTAAAGAGAAAGCTAACTTGAACAAAATTCAAGTATATAATAGATGGAAAGAGAGAGATATTGATGAAAAGCAGGAAATGTCTAAGATATAATGGTTCTGAGCGCCAAACCGAGAGCGGGTTGTACTGAGACACGGATGAAATATAGTGGGTGGATCCTAACAGATACCTACACATTCTATCTAGAATGGACAAAATACTCCGCCCTACACACACCCAGATGATTCTAAGCTATACCTGTCTGAACTCTTTAGGAGCGCTGATCTGGAGAGAGTTCTGTTTCTGTTTCCCCACCTTCTGGTACATCAACTCACTATCAGACTCTCTGTACAGTTGCACTCTCATACTGCTCTTGCTGCATGAGATAGCCTTCTCCAGATTGTTGTTGTTTGTTATCGGTAACTCGTCCTTTTCTGAGAGAGCGAGATCAGCGTGGTCAAGTATCAATAGCGGTCGTGATACGTGATTCTCTGTCATGTAGATCGATTAGTATTCCCGAACACTCAACGACTATTTGAGTCACTCACTCAATACTATGTTTGAGAATGACTGGCTTTCGATTTTCGACTACAAAAGTTATACACACTCACTGTGAGTGTGTGTAACTTTTGTATGAGTAAGTGGAGGTCTCAATTCTCTGAGACTGAGTCAAAAGCAGTTGAAGGACATGAATTTGTCAAAATGTCAAGAAGCTGAAAATGAAATGAATGAAAGTTTCCCAATGCATGCACTGTTAGAAGAAAGATTAAAGGATTTCAATCCAATTTGGTTTTGTGTAAAATATCTCTCTAGCTCTCTCTCTCCCTCTCCCTTTCTCCCTCTTACCTATTGGATCTGTGTAAGAAAGGAGGACGTTAGTATCAGGGAGCTTGTGATATTGACACACAACCCCCAGGAATTCATCAAGTGTAGCCACGGCCTCTTTAGGCACAGAATACCGCCGTATATCATTGTAATACTGAAATTATTATTATTATTATTAAATCTATATATTTTACACAATTTACTTGTAAAAAAAGCCCCTTTTTGTGGGCAAACTCGGATACCAATACATTTAGAGTTCAATATGTAAGATGCCTATTATATTAGGAATAATCTATCACCCCTCTCCGAACCCGGAATTGGCCTCCAGGATTCGAATCCCTCAAGTCCTTTAACGTTTTGTGGAGTTCCCTCCTCTCATTTCTCTCTGCGAGAGACATATCCCTTGCAAGATAAACTTTGCAGTACGGTACTGTCTGTTTTAACTGCTTTGCCTTCTGGAGAAGGCTCAGCAGCATTTCTCTACTCTGTAGCTTCACAATCACGGGTCTCTCCCTTCCTTCCCGTTTCAAACCCACCCTTTCAGCTACAACAATAGGTTTCTCACCAAGCTCATCCAAAACATTCTCTATCGCAGATTTCAACACAGACTCAGTTTCATTCTCACATTCCGAGAGTCCAAACACCATCAGATTTTTCGATCTGTCTGTGCCGGTATCAACTGGCTTGGACGACGCTTTTTCCATGGCTTTCTGGATTTTCTTCGGTGCAAAAGCAGTCCTACAATTCTGCGTAACGACCGCCGAGAAAGTACGCAAATCTTTTTGTACCGTCTCAGTAACCCGATGCAGTTGCTCACCCTGTAGTTCGATAACCTGCTCTTGTAACTTAACAGTTCTTCTCAACAGATCATCACACTCTACTTTCAATTTCTCCTCATGCTCCTGCAACTCCTGCGTTTTTCTCAATAGTTCATCTCGCTCCTCTGTAAGTTCCATCTCAGAGGATTTCTCGGTAAAGATATATCGCTCAAAGTGCTTCAGAACAATAAAGGTTGCGTAGCTCATTTCTTCAATCAGTTGTTTTAGCTCGTACTTCGTGTGTACAGAGTTGATTTTAATCGATGACGGTATTTCAGAATCGTTAAAATCAGGACTGCCCCTTGTCTTTTTTAAGACAGTGCCAGCGACAGGGCTCTCTCCACTTTTAGCGAGCGTCAAGATCCGTCTAACAGCAAAGTCCAAATCTCGTTGAGCGTCTTCCATTATCATACGGTCTGCCCTTCGGGGCCGTTACATCGACATTTGCTGAAACTCAATAAATAGTTTTACGTTGTAGTTGATGAAAGTTTGAAACTATATGTGAGAACCATGTTTCAGTAGAGAGAGATACTGTCAGATAATAGAGAGAGAGAGAGAGAGATGTACTGTTCACAATGCAAATGTAACCTGATATACCGGTCCACAGTAGTCGACAGTACTGGACAGTAGTCAAAGGCTGTCGAATGCTGTGGACAGGAGTCAAGGGAACTGGACCGTACCTAACAGCTGCTAGACTTAACAGCTGTAAACTAAACTATATATATTTACTCTGATCAAGAAACGACCACTTCCAATTCTACCACTTTGGTCAACAAAACATTCGTTTTACTTGTTTCGTACCCGTCCGGATATCAACTCACAATCTTAATCTGACGATCTACAGTCATTCCAGCTAGTACTACCTATCCTCATTTGACGATCTACAGTCCTTCCAACCAGTACTACCTATACCGTCTGACCAGCTCTACTACATGATACCGTCTGACCAGCTCTACTACCTGATACCGTCTTACCAGCTCTACCACCTGATACCGTCTGACCAGGTACGAACCACTACCAGAATAATTGGGTTACACGTTGACGTATAGTACAAAATAATACACTATGAGGAGTATTGGATGGCACAACATCGAGTTGCCAGAAGGTTAAACGTGAGAATGCTTATCAAGGTATGCAGTAATGGTTCACAAGTTAAATGATCATGAAAAATATCACAAAAACGAAAAAATGAGCTTTTCATAACAAAAAAAACAGCGGTGCAGAATTCGATATATACTGCGCACAAATTCTTGACATGCGCGCGCGCGGCGCTCAAAAGCAGCTTAAACGTTTTATTATTGCGCGCGCGTTTGATTTCTAAATGGGAGAGTGATAGGAGAGAGAGAGAGAGAGAGAGAGAGAGAGAGAGAGAGAGAGAGAAGACAGAGACAGAGATAGAGACAGAGACAGAGACAGAGACAGAGATAGAGACAGAGACAGAGACAGAGACAGAGATAGAGACAGAGACAGAGACAGAGACAGAGATAGAGACAGAGACAGAGACAGAGACAGAGATAGAGACAGAGACAGAGACAGAGACAGAGATAGAGACAGAGACAGAGACAGAGACAGAGATAGAGACAGAGACAGAGACAGAGACAGAGATAGAGACAGAGACAGAGACAGAGACAGAGATAGAGACAGAGACAGAGACAGAGACAGAGATAGAGACAGAGACAGAGACAGAGACAGAGATAGAGACAGAGACAGAGACAGAGACAGAGATAGAGACAGAGACAGAGACAGAGACAGAGATAGAGACAGAGACAGAGACAGAGACAGAGATAGAGACAGAGACAGAGACAGAGACAGAGATAGAGACAGAGACAGAGACAGAGACAGAGATAGAGACAGAGACAGAGACAGAGACAGAGATAGAGACAGAGACAGAGACAGAGACAGAGATAGAGACAGAGACAGAGACAGAGACAGAGATAGAGACAGAGACAGAGACAGAGACAGAGATAGAGACAGAGACAGAGACAGAGACAGAGATAGAGACAGAGACAGAGACAGAGACAGAGATAGAGACAGAGACAGAGACAGAGACAGAGATAGAGACAGAGACAGAGACAGAGACAGAGATAGAGACAGAGACAGAGACAGAGACAGAGATAGAGACAGAGACAGAGACAGAGACAGAGATAGAGACAGAGACAGAGACAGAGACAGAGATAGAGACAGAGACAGAGACAGAGACAGAGATAGAGACAGAGACAGAGACAGAGACAGAGATAGAGACAGAGACAGAGACAGAGACAGAGATAGAGACAGAGACAGAGACAGAGACAGAGATAGAGACAGAGACAGAGACAGAGACAGAGATAGAGACAGAGACAGAGACAGAGACAGAGATAGAGACAGAGACAGAGACAGAGACAGAGATAGAGACAGAGACAGAGACAGAGACAGAGATAGAGACAGAGACAGAGACAGAGACAGAGATAGAGACAGAGACAGAGACAGAGACAGAGATAGAGACAGAGACAGAGACAGAGACAGAGATAGAGACAGAGACAGAGACAGAGACAGAGATAGAGACAGAGACAGAGACAGAGACAGAGATAGAGACAGAGACAGAGACAGAGACAGAGATAGAGACAGAGACAGAGACAGAGACAGAGATAGAGACAGAGACAGAGACAGAGACAGAGATAGAGACAGAGACAGAGACAGAGACAGAGATAGAGACAGAGACAGAGACAGAGACAGAGATAGAGACAGAGACAGAGACAGAGACAGAGATAGAGACAGAGACAGAGACAGAGACAGAGATAGAGACAGAGACAGAGACAGAGACAGAGATAGAGACAGAGACAGAGACAGAGACAGAGATAGAGACAGAGACAGAGACAGAGACAGAGATAGAGACAGAGACAGAGACAGAGACAGAGATAGAGACAGAGACAGAGACAGAGACAGAGATAGAGACAGAGACAGAGACAGAGACAGAGATAGAGACAGAGACAGAGACAGAGACAGAGATAGAGACAGAGACAGAGACAGAGACAGAGATAGAGACAGAGACAGAGACAGAGACAGAGATAGAGACAGAGACAGAGACAGAGACAGAGATAGAGACAGAGACAGAGACAGAGACAGAGATAGAGACAGAGACAGAGACAGAGACAGAGATAGAGACAGAGACAGAGACAGAGACAGAGATAGAGACAGAGACAGAGACAGAGACAGAGATAGAGACAGAGACAGAGACAGAGACAGAGATAGAGACAGAGACAGAGACAGAGACAGAGATAGAGACAGAGACAGAGACAGAGACAGAGATAGAGACAGAGACAGAGACAGAGACAGAGATAGAGACAGAGACAGAGACAGAGACAGAGATAGAGACAGAGACAGAGACAGAGACAGAGATAGAGACAGAGACAGAGACAGAGACAGAGATAGAGACAGAGACAGAGACAGAGACAGAGATAGAGACAGAGACAGAGACAGAGACAGAGATAGAGACAGAGACAGAGACAGAGACAGAGATAGAGACAGAGACAGAGACAGAGACAGAGATAGAGACAGAGACAGAGACAGAGACAGAGATAGAGACAGAGACAGAGACAGAGACAGAGATAGAGACAGAGACAGAGACAGAGACAGAGATAGAGACAGAGACAGAGACAGAGACAGAGATAGAGACAGAGACAGAGACAGAGACAGAGATAGAGACAGAGACAGAGACAGAGACAGAGATAGAGACAGAGACAGAGACAGAGACAGAGATAGAGACAGAGACAGAGACAGAGACAGAGACAGAGACAGAGACAGAGACAGAGACAGAGACAGAGCTGAGACAGAGACACTAGACAGAGACAGAGACACTGTCTCTGAGACAGAGACAGAGACAGAGATAGAGACAGAGACAGAGTAGCCCAGTTTATCCTTGGCCTTGCCGACATAGCCACCTAGTGCGTGGGGATCACACCAGGTGTCTATGTCACCAAAGTTTATACTAAGTATAAGAACAATTAGGGAGAGGGCCAGAGGGCAGAGGGGGCCAGGGTTCAAAAAGCTGACCATCACAATGCTATGAGTATGATTTATTTAGTATTGATCTAACTCAGTAACTCATTCATGATTCCATGAAGCCACTTATTGGATTTCTACTTTCGCCATAAAGGTTGATTTGGCAATGGCATTTCTTTGTTACCTCAAAACTAAAATCTCTTCATGCTCGAAAGTAATAACAGCTGTGATCTCACAAACAAAAACATCACAAATAGGCAATCATCAAAATATAACGACCCAATTCACAAGTATAATGAACACGATCACGTATAAATATTGCTTCTTGCTCCCAGAGTTTCACTAGAATTTCCAACGCTGCAGGCATGGAGCCCTTCTTTATTTTCATCAGTATTGTCATTCTTGCCGCAGCCATTCCAGGTAACGAATATGCAATGAAAGGTCTCCAATTCTTTCAATCAGTTAGATTATAACTTTTTTGATCCGATCATTGCATAACTTCCTTTAGGATTCCTTGGCAATGCGTTAGTGCTGAAGTTCTACTTGAACACAAGGAGCCGCATAGTCTCTGTTATGTTCATTCTCCTAGCATCAGCCAACATGTTGGTGTGTATCATTGGGTTTTGCCAGGTGAGTTATATGAACTTGATCTGGGTATTATAGAAAGTGGAATTTGGAGGTTATATAATATATCGTTATATCATTGTCTCATTAGCAGGCCCAGCTCAGCTCTGTGTAAGTTTGCCACTCCACCGTTTTCCCTCCCACCAGGTTGCATCGTTTATGACCCACTGCGATTTCGTGTATACCGATGTTTATAAGAATTTCCATCGCTCGAACAATGAATTGGACAAAGATATCTTCATGATAGCTCAAAACACGGCCTTGATGTATGTTGTAAAAGTTGCCTTGGTCCTGTCTGGCGCCGCCGACCCCATCTGAACGCACTGGGTATGGCGCCGCCATACAGCCTTACTCTAACCCGGGGTAGAGCTCTCTCTTTCTCTACCTTATCTGGTGATGGGGGCAAGCACTTCTCTGACAGACAACAGACACATGGTTGGTAAAAATGCAACACCGCGTTCTAATATACATCCCTCTATCTGCAGGCTACTTACAAAGGTTGAAAACACGATCAACACTGCTTTGAGTGTCTCAAGGGCCATCAACATCTACCAGCCTTTTTACAAGTACATTTCATTAGTTCAGTACCTGTCTCAGTGTCTGATCTGTCTCCCTGTCTGTCTCGGTGTCTCGGTGTCTCTAGGGCCATCAACGTATCTACCACCTTTTTACAAGTACATATGTAAAATTATCAAGTATTGGCAGCTTCATTAGTCCTTTCTGTCTCTCTGAGTCTCAGTGTCTCTGTATCTGTGATCTCTCTGTCATCTTTTCTCCCTGTCTCTCTCTCCTAAAACTTTGCTACTACCAATTTCTCATTCAAATGATCAACTACCAACTTCTAATTCAAGTCATTATTATTACAGAATACCGGTGAAACCAGTGCTGGGAATATTTACCGGTGCTCTGATCTTCCAAATCTTTGAGACAGTATTCACAGTGATGTCCCACTCCAAAGCAAGGGTTAGTACCAGGAACCGCTGTTGTTTTGTTCAAACTTTTGGTAGTCATAACTTGGCAAAACCGCTGTATTACCACAATTATTTTGCAAGATCTAACAAAAACATAGTACCAACCGCTGTGTTATCACATCTTGTTGAGCTCTAACTAAGATGATAGGGGAACTGATCCCAAATATTTTGTAGCTCTGTACAGTAAAACCTCGATTTACTACTGAACTTGGGGGAATAATTTTGATCTGCGGAATCGCTTGACTGTTTAATTTTACCATGTATTACTGCTTTACTAAAAAACATCTTTTTGACTTTATCTCTTCCATTCACAGCCAACATTTTGTATATCTGTGAATGATTGTCAACCGGTGGAAGTGGACCCTCTGAGGTTTCTACTACTAACCACAATACCCATGTCGCTCATGGCTACACTAGCATTTGGATCTCTCATCTTCTTTGTAAGTGCACTTTAGTTTCAGAGCATTGGCAGCTCTGAGCCAATTCGGAAAATGTGTTCAGAGCATTGGCCTAACAATACATAATTTATTAGAACTACGGCAAAATTACATTAGGGGAAAACTACGTCCAGACGTAGGTTAGACGTAGTTCGGACGTACTCCAGA
>AVPN01002838.1:0-10685 GCA_000695325.1 Pleurobrachia bachei | reverse complement strand
TCTCTCTCTCTCTCTCTCTCTCTCTCTCTCTCTCTCTCTCTTTCTCGCTTACCCATTTGAACTGCGGCCGTATACATATGTTTTGGCATCCTTAAACTTGATGTTTCAAGCTTTGTGAATCTGTTTGTGCCCCCAGTATGAATTCTCCCTGAAATGTCAAATTATTATTCACATATTTAATGCAAAAATTATGGCTGCCATGGCAGCTGAAACAGTAGTGGGCACTGACCATGACCCTGGACCTAAAAGCTAATACGTGTTCTAAAATATTGAACTACAAGAAGTGCGAATAACTGCACGCTGTCTGCTAACAAACGAACGGCCATCACGTTTAGCTCTGCCTTATAATAGAGATTACCTTGTATGGTTTGATGCACAATGTTGGTTTGGATGTGGTTCAATATCATAATTTTAGTTCGAAACAGTTTCATCTTGCTCTGATTGACGACCTTCTTATCTATGCTCCGTAAATAGGAGTAAAAGTTTGCCAGAGCAAAAACTCCGCAGTCGAAACCATTGGTCTGACGCTGACTGTCTCCATTAATATATTTGAACTGCGATTTTTGAAAGGACGCCAGTTCAATGTCCATGTTCCGTTCATTTTTCAGGTAATTCCGGTAAAGTTGTACAAACTCCAAATACCTCCCACATTTGTTTTTCACGTTGACGTTGGACTCTGGCGCTGAATCGAAGTAGTTCACTGTTTTGTTTCTGTTGTCAATGACTACAAGAAACCAGTGCCCAATTCCGGCATAACGTGGATTTGCAAAAACAGTAATGATATCGTTTGCTGCTGGGTCTCCTCCATCATCGATGTTTTGTAGAATATTATATGGCCGTTGGACACCATATTTTGACAAAGGGACGCCAGCGAATAAGTCAACAGCAAACTGTCTTACAGCCTCACCTTCTCCAAGAGACCCCACTCGGTCAATGAACGCGTCGATAGCCCCACCCATGTTGAAAATTTTAGGGGAGGCTAGTCCCGCTCGTTGCTCACTTTCCAGAATATCTTTGACATAAGCGACAAATATATTTAAATCACTTGATGTTAAAAATTTGCTGGACGGTGGAAACTCATCTAGTGGGTCAGGGTTTAAACCGAACTCCCCGCTAGGTCTTCCGGCTATCACGTCCATTGTTTTTCTTTTAATGATCTCCTCGTAGATGGTCTTTACCTGTCCTCTCTGCACCGTTTCTAAAAGATATGTTGAGCATCGGTAGCGCATTTGTGAATCTTCGGTCACTAGGTCGAAGTATTCGGCGAAATTAAGGAGAGTAATTCCAGACTTTCTTCGCTTTACTGGAGCCCCAGGAGAGTCTGTTACATCAATCCTTTTTCGCGATTCTCCGTCGTCACTTTCTTGTGACTGCTTCACTTTCGCTTTCTTGCTTTGATGTAAAGGTGGACTGGTGCTGAAGAGTTTCCTACCTTTCCCTTTGGTTAGCGGGTGATCTTCGAGTTGGCTGCTAACGGTATCCTTCAACTTTTTCGAGGTTGTGGTAGGGTACCATATCCTCTCATTGCCTGACTCTTTCAGCTGCCTCTTTTTCCCGGCCTCGGCGATGGCTTTACTGCCCAATGCGGCGTATTGCTTGATAGAGGGGGCGTGGACTTTCAAGCTAGATGTCGACAAATTTATCAAGTGAAGCCCACTGAGTGTTTTTACCCTTGATAGAGCGACATATGCTTGGCCCGCAGCGAATGTGCCTTTCCCAATATCAACAACCGCATTGCTCAAAGATAAGCCCTGGGATTTATGAATGGTCATTCCATAAGCCAAACAGATGGGGAACTGACTTCGGTGGAAATACCCATTGTGGTAAGCCATAACTTCCCGTTTATCTCGCCGAAGGTCCGTTACTCCATCAACCCCGTCAAACTGAATCCTTACAACCTCAACAACTCCATTAACCATAACTATCTCCCCTATTTCCCCTATACTACCGTTAGTGAGCCCCTTCTTCACATTGATATTTCGGCGGAGCATCACCCGAACCCCAATTGCCAGAGGAAGCTCCTTCTCTAGAGCACCAGTCTTCCTAGGGTCATTCTCAAGGTCTAATTTGGTGATGGCCTTTAACAGATTCTTCCTCGCAACACCTGATTTTTTGGTGCTTAGTTCATCTTTGGCCGTCACCACAGTCACTTGAGGATGCAGTTTATGAAGAACTGCATTATTGAAGCTGTCAACCATTTTCCTTGTAGGAAGTAGAGTTACAAGTTGATCAACATTCTTTGACAGACCCACAAAATGATCGACCAATTGTTTCAAATAATCTTCGCTTGTGGTGCTCCTCGATAATGGAATGAGTCTTGACTGGAGGACTTCAATGTCTTGTTTGTTAGTCGCACCAATTCGAAGCCTTCCCAATAGCTCCCTGTAGAAAGAGTTTTCTTTTCCACTCTGTCTTTGGTTTATCTCCAGTTCTTCGAACTCAAACTCACCCCAGAGGTCATGCCTCATTGATAGTGCGCCTGTCAATTCGCGTGCCAGCTCTCCGGATATAGGAGTGTAGACAGGCTTGGCCATTACTGGGGGAAGCTGTAGTAAATCTCCGAAAACAATTACCGCCTTACCACCAAACGGGCCATTATTCTCGCCGAAAATCTGTCCTAGCCGAAGGTGTGTATAGAACAACATGACGTTGGATACCATTGAAATCTCGTCAATGATGAGAAGGCCAAGGTCACCCATTACACTTCTCATCTGGTCTAAAACGTTCTTTTTCAAAAGTTTATAACCTGGCGTATTATCATGCTCTATTGGCAACCAGAGGCCGCTAGTTAGAGTTACTCCTTTAACGTTTCGAGCAGCTACCCCTGTTGGAGCCGCTAGCATCACTCCATTATTCAGTTTTTTGTTTATGTGTGCCAGTGCAGCTGTAAACATGAACCCGACAATGGCGTGGATAAGGTAAGTTTTACCAGTACCACCTGGTCCAGAAATGAACATCAAGAGCTGTTTTTCCTTATCCCACTCAACACAAGTACACTCTCCGCTTTCGTGTTTGAATTTATGGGTGAAATAGGAAGTTATCTTGTCGTAAGAACGCCTTTGGTCGCTGTTTAAAGTTCCTACGACATTTTCCAACTCCTCAAGATCTCTGATTTCACTTCCACCCTGGTTCGCTTCATAATCCTTCAAACTTTGCAGCAGTGGCGTTTCATCTTCATCGGAAGAGCTTGGAGCGTTGTCTGGTTGCTTGATGGTCTTTGCTTCAATCTCTCGCTCCAACATTGTTTCTCTTGCCTTCTGAATGTTGATCTTGACTGCTGCTCCATTTGCCAATTCCTCATATCTTCCCGAGTCAACGCACCTGAAAAACTCGTTTTCATACGTCGTACTCGATCCAATAATATCTTCCTCCTTACGCCATGGCTTGTAGAGCATCAACACGTTGTGATAGAACAACTCTGGCTTTTCTTTTAAACCATAGCGATTGGAGTAGATTACCGGGGGGTTTTTAACTTTCCGAAACTTTCCAAGAACTACGCCAAACTTATCGTTGATAACTAAGTCAACGTAGCGGTCATCGTAGCTCTTCTCATACGTTGCTGAAAATTCAGCAAGACTCAGATGCTCCAGTGATCTCGGTCTGTTGGGATAAAAGTCGTTGATCGCATCCCTACAGAAAAGTCGCTTTGAGTTGGGATCCGCGTTCTCCAGGTCCTTTATCTGCCGTAGGGTCCTGCTGCGGAACTTGGGCGTGGTAGCATTCACCCATTTGAATGTTTCGCTCGACTTCCACAACTCCCCGTTGCGCTGAAGGATGCGATCAGCGGCTTCTTGGGCTGACATTGTACGGTTCCGCATGTTGGAGTATGCGAACTTGTAAAATCGCTTGGTATCACTCTCTTCTCCGTCAAAGTGGAGGTCCAAATTGGTCTTCTCGCACTTTGTCGCATACTTTGACACATAATGTGCAATTGAGAAGGTGTCCTCCCCCATGAACTGTAGATCCATATTGCCCTTCCATAGGAAGGATATAACGGGATTGTAGTCGTTGATGAACCGTTCATCTCCAACTCGGGGGAGTTCATACAAGCGTTTTTTGAACTTGCCGGTTCTTCTTCCTAGGACTGTGGCTGTCACATCACGCAAAACGAAACGTTTGCACGGTTTCCTTGGGAATCCAAACCGACACGATGTTTTGTTCTTGCCAGTACCTTTTTTGTTCTTTACCTTGTATAAACAATATTTCTGACACCTGTGTTTTTGGTACTTGGTTACAATACGATGAAGCTCCGGTTCTGTAGTTGCGTCTGGAATTCGACAAGTAATGAATCTCTGGATGAAACTTGCAACCTCTTCATCAGAAGCTTTTCCAATAACCGGAGCTCCTTCTATCCACAGAAGAGTATGAAAATGCACGGTTCCCCTCCCCTGATACTCCTGTCTGATGAAATGCGATTTAACCTTACCCAGGCAGCCTGAATCGAGAATAACCTTGAACAATGCGTCGAACCTCTGATGGATGTATGCAGTCGTCAGTACTGGTTCCAACGTGATTAATTCATTCGCGGTCATTTTCTCTACCCCAGGTCGCGAACTGTTGACTTTTCGCAGGTAGTCGATCAGCTCTGGCCAGTCCCATTCTGCAGGACTGAGAGTTAAGAACCATGTGGGTGGTCCAAACTTTTCCAACTGAGCATCTAGCTTTACCTTTGCGGAGCTCCAGTACTGCTCGGTTCCTGGAATGTTTGTCAAGCATCGCGTCATTTTCCGGACAAGACTCGCGTCACTGTCCTTCACACGACGCAATAGTTCCTTGACAGTGACATTTCTCATGGAACCCACGTTCCTTAGAGCCGCAAAGATGCTCTGTTGTACTTTTCGCCTCTCATGCTCTGCCGCCAAGTAAAAGCAATACGGCATATTTTGCCTGTATGCTGAATCAGCAGAGAATAGCCGAGTTTTCTCGTATATCAGTGGGTTAGTTTTAACGGTTCGAGTTGCCCGTTTAACTCCTACACCATATGGGAAAAGCTCAGGAAAACAAAGTGTTTCAACTTTTTCATCTTCTGGTCGAATAGGCTCTGTATCAACTTTGAGCATTTTGTAAAGGTCATCCTTATATTTTTCCCAATTCTCGGATGGATTTCCGAGCGCCGTAGTTGTCAAGGGTTCAATTTTTGTTTTGAATTCCTCTAATGACATCTTTTCTATCATCTTCACTCGTTGCTCCTCTGTTACTTCAGTATCATCCACCGATCCTCCCTCCTCTCCATCGTCCGAATCACATGAAAATTCATCACCAAAGTTTGCTTCTTCAATGTTCATTTCACCATCAGATGTATCATACAAGTCATTATCTACATAACCAGCAGAAGAAACGGTTGAAACCAAATCATCTTCTCCTTCATCGGTGACTTTACCCTTAAAATCCGTCCCTTCATATTCTGACGAGTCAGAGTAATTTAGATCACAATTTGGTACTGGTACAAAATCATCTGACTCATCGTAGTCACTTTCCTGCTTCTCCGTTTGTACCACTCCAACACTATCTTCTTCTGTCCAACTACTACTTTCTACACTCGAAGAACTACTATCAACAACTTCACCAAGAACTTTTCGAATATTAGTTAGGAAACTTTTCCGAACTTTAACTTTTGCTTTAAAATATTCCATATCGTCGTCTTTTGAAGAGTCAGAATAGTTTAGGTCTCGGTTTGGTGTTGGTACTACTAGTTCCTCGTTATCACTGCTCTCGGTACCCGCTTTACTTGACTCCTCAGCACCATCTTCGGTGTCCAAACTTTTACCTTCTTCGTCTGGAGAACTACTTTCCGCCGCACTAACAGTACCCATCCGGAGAGCCTGTAAACGTCTTTTCATCTTTTTGAAAAAAGTGTCGTCATTAGGCACTTTACCAGTAGCCCTGTCCTCAGCGTAAGCGGACAGGTAGCGTTCTATCAAATTAGCAAAACTCGAAGAGCTATCAGTACCTCCTCCACGTCTCAATTTTCCTTTATTTGAGACCAACACAGTTTTCATTTTCTTCAACTTTTTGTTGCATCCAACTTCTGTACTACCGCAGCACATACAGTTGCCGCTAGCGGAGCAATTATCAAAGGCAACCTCCGCTTGCCTCCTGACTTCATAGCAAGTGTCTTGATCGAACTTACTTAGATCACAACCTAATTTATGAAATATACCACTGGATACTATTCGTTTGTAAACTCTTCTTTTTTCTCGGTAGTACTCTGAGCATTTTCCGCAAACCATTTTGTATTCCTGAGCTATTTTAAGCAATACCACGACATGGTTGAGATTTTCCAAATTCACTTGTGCTAAGGTTCGTTGAGTAGATCGGTTAGGTTCCTCATGTCGCATGATGGTACCAGCATCCGGAAGAGCTCCAATGGTAAAGGTATCCTGTCTATCAGCCCAGGATTTTTGTCCCTCTGGCTCTATCTGCTGAAAGTCTGGTTCAACTTCTGTACTACAAACTACACAGTACCCAAATTGACGAAGACTATCCTTTCTCAGATCAACCAGACCGTTGACCACTTCCATTACCCTCTGATATCTTTTATTAAACTTGGAAAGAGCCTCCACATTCTTGCAAGACTCAAGACCTTTCGTAAGTTGCAGCTCCTCGATATCTACGTAGCATTGGCTGCAAATCTGACTCCCAGTAGATAGCCGGTCAAGATTTCTCATAGCAGAAAGGTGACCACTTTTGACTCCTGCCACCAAAGTGTTACACCGTGTGTCCTTCTTGCAGGCGTTTGTCCACCTTCTTTTAACCCCAAGACAGGTCGACAAAATAGTTTTACCAGGACACGCCGGAGCATCATTGGGCGAACTTACTAACTCCTTCAGCTCATGCACATGATTTTCTAGGACCTCCAGAGAATACATGCCATATCCAAGATAAGATAGGTCGTATCTCAGACCTCTGAAATAATCGTGGCAATTTTTGCACACTTTTTTGTCACTAATGATTTTGGAAGCTAGGTCCATTATAGCTGCTGCTGCCCTCTCCTTCCGCTTTTTGGCAGAAGGTTGCTCCTTAAAACCTGCTCCACCTCGCAATACTGAGCCTTTATTTGATCTGGACCTTGTGATTGGCCCTTTCTGTTCTGGTAGATCTTCCTCACCCGGAGTCGCTGTTTCAATGATAGGATACAGCGGCACCCCAGGCTCTGTCAGGTCCACCACCGGAAGTTCTTCCTCGCCCGAAGTCGCCGTTTCAATGCTAGGGTACAGCGGCACCCCAGGCTTTGTCAGATCCACCACAGGAAATTCTTTCTCGCCCGGAGTCGCCGTTTCAATGCTAGGATACAGCGGCACCCCAGGCTTTGTCAGGTCCACCACCGGAAGTTCTTCCTCGCCCGAAGTCGCCGTGTCAATGCTAGGGTACAGCGGCACCCCAGGCTTTGTCAGATCCACCACAGGAAATTCTTTCTCGCCCGGAGTCGCCGTTTCAATGCTAGGATACAGCGGCACCCCAGGCTTTGTCAGATCCACCACAGGAAATTCTTTCTCGCCCGGAGTCGCCGTTTCAATGCTAGGATACAGCGGCACCCCAGGCTTTGTCAGATCCACCACAGGAAATTCTTTCTCGCCCGGAGTCGCCGTTTCAATGCTAGGATACAGCGGCACCCCAGGCTTTGTCAGATCCACCACAGGAAATTCTACCACATCCGTTGACTCGACAGAGGGGTACAAACCCCTGGTCAAGTCAACAACCGGGAGGACTATAGTTTGGCTTTTAGTTGGGTCTATAGTACCTAACTGAACCTCCTCATCAGATGAAGTGAATTCTATAGTCGTAGCCAGACTGTATCCATCGCTGTCAGAATCAGTATCCAATCGTTGGCCTATTTTCCCTCTCGGTGTTAAACCCAAGTCAGAACAGTCAGAGGCTGAAGAAGTAGCAAGAATATCGAGCACGTTTTCCATTGGAGGAGCAGTTGGCTTCTTTCCACTTACCTGAACATCACCGTCATCCGCAAATGACAGTAACTTTCCAGCTGACTCAGGCAATTCAATGTTAGTGTACTCTGGGTGATTTGCTTTGAGCCACCTCAGCACTGTGAATACCCTTTCTACATTCACTGCCTTGTGCCAGAAGGATTTGCTGTGCTTGGATAGCCCCACAAGTTTAATGTAGTTCTCCACAGCCAAAAGCTTCTTCTTGGTGTTTTTCTTTAGCTGGGAGATCGTGTCTTCTATAGGCAGAGGCATGTGCACAGCATTCCCTTTCATTTGATACATCCGTTCACTCATCTTATCATTACCAGATGATGTGCCGATCCGTACCCATGTCTGGAACATACTCATCTGCCGAATGAACATGTATTCGATGCTGTTCATTTCTTCCAGGCTTGCCGGCCTTTTACCTGCATCAAGACCATTTACGAGACTGTTGCTCGGTGTCTTGTTGTTGTTCAGTTTTGTTCGGCATGGGACACAAATGAGCTTCCCTAGAAGAGACGGTGTGGGTGTTTCTCGATGCCCGAGCCGTTTTCTTTCTTCACTGTTGTAGTAATCCAGTAAACGTTGGTATGCTACGTTTCCAGTGTGTTTCCACCTCTTGCTGATCTTGCATATCTTGTCATCCCTAACAAGCATATTACAGGAGAAACAAATGTTAGTTGGTAAATCCGAGATTTCCTTGAAATATTTTTTGGTAGCCGCTGGAAACATTTTTAGCACCGTTACCATGTTTACTGGATCCTCATTCCGTTCTATGCCAAAAGTTTTCGGTGTAGTTGGCGGCATGTAGCTGAGCAACATCATTAGGTAGTTGATATCGCCAATTGACACAGCTGTATGGATGTCACTCAAGAAGTTTTCAGCGTGCTTCATCCTTGAAGCAATGGTGGCAAACCTTCTAGCAGTCCTGTAGTGGACTGCGAGGTCTTGCAAAACAACATACGAGCTGCCGCACTCCGCTTTGTCCTCGTGACAGTCCTCGGGGTGGTTACGCTTGCTGACTGACAGCATGTAGACGTCTTCATCCGGTGTTTTGACAAAAGTATCACAAACGTACGACCTTTGTATGAAGTTTCTGGCATCTCTTGCCTCTAAATTAGAGGCCTTGTCCAAGAATTCTTTAAACACCCGCAAGTCTCGATCTGTAGCCTTTTTGCAGTTGTCGGTGCAAGCGTATATCCGGTCTTGAGCTTTCTTGAAACAGTAACGCTTTCCGTCATGATAGGAACACGAAGGAAAGATGGGTTCGGTAGATTTTGTGTGGCACTTTAACCCTAAGATGACTTCCTCTCCTTTAGATGTCTTTTTCTTCATAACCGCAATATGTGCTTCTGCCTCCTCACTAAGTTTGCGGGCACTGTGGTAAATATTCTTAACCCACTGGTCGTGTCGGCTGATTACTAGACTCACTATGTGTGTTGTTAGCAGCCAAACCATTGTCCTCCTGTCTTTCTTTGTTTCGTTTTTGAAGAGTTTACAGTAAAGACCTGATACTGTATCATCTGACCATCTCTTAATTGTTTTTTTCAATGAATTCATAGCATTGATCTTGAACTCCATGATAGCGGATGTTCTACCACGACCAGAACGACCCTTACCTGGTAGTTTTGGAAGAAAAACACGTTGACGCTGCCGTACAATTACTTTCTTGTGCTTCTGGAACTTATTCATTACCCACCGGGCTGGAGGATCTGCTTGTTCTCTTATTATCTTGAGAGCCTCTTTACGCGATTTATCGATTTCCACGGCCTCCCAATCTATTGTACCATACGACGCTTTCTCAACTTTTGCTCTAAGCCTCTGCATCCTCACCTTTAGACTTTTTCTCCCGGGAGTTCCTGCAGCCCACCTAGCTGACCGTGCTTTCTGGCTACGTCTCGCTGGAGTTCCTGCAGCCCACTTAGCACTACGTGCTTTCTGGCTACGTCTCGCTGGAGAACCTTGTAGCCACTTAGCACTACGTGCTTTCTGACTAATCTTAGCCTTAACACTTTTCAAATATTTTCTCGTTCGTCCTTCTCCAAGCTTTGAATTATTGTAAGTGTCGTACTTCGACTGCTTCTTCGCTTTCAATTCCGCAGGTTTGGTATCCTTAGAAATTTTATATTTCCTTCCAATGAGTTTCGCTCTACTTTTCCTTCTGGGTTGTTTTTGCGATGAAGACATCTGTTATAGGACAATAGTGACGATATCAAATTGAACAGAGTAGGGAAGAGAAAGCTAAATGGAGCAAGTTGTATAGAACTACTACTCAATTGTGTAGCCAAGTATCACAAGCATAGGATTTCCACGTAGCAGCTACGTCGTAGCTTACCTTGCAGCAATATACAATAGACTAAAGTTGAAACTCTAACGTAACGTGCAAGTGAGAGGCAATACATAACAGCAAGTCAATCCTTCACCTCCTTTTCCGGTATAAACTGTGAGTGAGTGAGTGATCATGATCGTGAGTGTTCTTTTTAAAATTGATTTTTATATTACATGTCCCTGAAAACTTCTTGAGCGAGCCGAAGTGAAAATGGAAGTATTCAGAGTATGCATAAAATCATCAATATGTGGAAATATTCCGAATATAAATCAACTTATGAATCTGTGCATAAATATGCAAATAACGGCTAAACGGTGCGAGATACAACTTTTTGTCCGGGGGACGACCCCCCATAATTCGTTGATTCTGCGTCGAAATATGTCCATAGAAACGTTCTAGGACCAGCTGAAATGGAAATATTCAGAATA